>CALYLW010001097.1:42810-173624 GCA_944989445.1 Ampullaceana balthica
ACAAGAACCAATTGACAAACGATTACCAAGAACTTCATCTCCAGATTCAACACGAAACTCTAACAGTTCATACAAATTACCAGAATTTGATTCTGTTACACGAAGTGCTAAACAGCTAAAACATGCATGCAGCAAAATAAAAGTGTAGAAATGATGGGACCCAGTTTGTTGCGATTTTCTTGAATTTGTCTTCTAAATGATGATTCCAACTGCTCATCTATAGAAACTGCTTTGGCTTCCAATAAAGCAAATAAAATTGCTTGCATCTTCATGAGAGCCTTTGTGCCATAATGTGCTTTGCAGGTTGCTACGTGCATCTTCGTTGAAATCTTTATATTTTGTACATGGTTTGATGACAAATACCCATACTCATAGAATTACTTTTTGCAGATACAACACGCAATATTTTCAAAAGGCACCTATTAACATTTGCGAGTCTACAAGCCACGGTGAATAGTCTGATAACCATGCATATCTAAAAACTAAAAACTCTGTTTCCCTCACTGTCAGCTCTAAAATCATAATTTCTATCAAGGGTCCAACAATCACGAATCAGCTGCAATTTCAACTTATTTGAAAGGTCGTATGTCCAGACATACCTTCCAATATCCAATTTAGGAAATGAATAAGTGTCAGTGACAATCAAATTAGGAACAGTTGCTTCAGTTGTGCCTGGCTGTTGAATGTTTACTGTTGTCCTCAATGCCAATGATAAGTCAGATGCTGCAGACGCCCCAAAATCTTATAATAACGGCATTTCGGAATCCCGCGATTGGTCTACTTTTCGATTTTTGTTTAGCCTGTAAAAAAGTTTCTGATATCCATCCTTGGTAATACTGCAGTTTATACACGTATATTATTTCACAGCAAAATTCAATTTTCTCGTGAGAACTTAAGTTTTTTAATTTATTAAATGCATTAATAAATGTTGTATTTTAGCGATTACAGCACTAATTTGTAAGTCGTATTAATTTCTAAGGCTTTTTCCACCCTTATTTTGTACTGAACTTGAATTTAATTGAAAATTGTACCTGTATGGCATTGTCAGTTAAAATAAAAAAGTGGTTTTTTTTTAGTTAAGACATATTCAGTCTGTAAATGTTTGTCGCGTTTGAACATAATCAATACTTTTAGTTATGTCTCATATATAAGGGATTTATAGTCAAAAACTTTGTTTTTACGGGTTTGTTTTATTAAATCCCTTATATTAACTTCACCGCCGTCTCATGGGCGGGCGGAAAAAAAAGTCAAAAAATGACCCACTTTCCATGAAGCCATCGAGCTGAAATTTGGCACATAGACCCGTGTCACCTAACAATGCATCGTATCAAAATTTCAGATAGATCGAACGTACTGTAATTAAATTAATGCATTTTTAGTCTACCTATACAAAACTATATGTAACAGTCGCTATTGTTTACATTTTACGGGTCACTTGACTTCACGCCAGCCATCGGTGACCACATCTCGTGTTTTAACCAGGTGGAATTCACTCAGTTTCAGGCTGTAAATGTCTGTCGCGTTGGAAAATAATCAATACTTTAAGTTCTGTCTCATATATAAGGGATTTATAGTCAAAAACTTTGTTTTTACGGGGGTTGTTTAATTATTTGAAGTCTTAAAAATACAGTACATATCTAGAATGTTCAGAATTATGAAATATTGTTAAATAGGCCTAGGCCTAAAATTGTTTTTTAATCCCTGGTTTTTGTGTTTTTTGTTTTAAATAAAAAAAATATTAACAATTGAATTAAAAACTTAATTTTTTTAAAGATGTACAATGGAGAAACCAAGCTTTCACAACTTGTTGTATGAAGGATATTTGAAGGCATTTCCCAACAAGCGCAAGCAAGACTTTTAAAGAAAAGTAACTGAAATTTGGAATAAATTGAAAAAAGAGGATGATTTGCCAACAAAAGTAGATTCGTTATTGAATAGTTATGCCGCCTTAGCACAGAAAAATAAGGCAACATTAATGAGCTTCTGGGCAGACCAGTCTATGAAGAGTGCAGATGTCCTTCCTAAAAAGCAGCCTCAAATGTAAAAATTGAAAAAGAAGTTGTGAAACATCAAACACAAACCATTCAACAAGACCACATAGAAATCGATTTAGAAGCTTGTCCATCCAGTACTACTTGTGATGAAAAATCTGTAAAATACAAAGCAAAAGTACAAGATGAATTAATAAGTCAGATAAGCATCTTCAAGACCGATTTGATTGGCTTGTATAAATGAAAAGAAAGTGGTGTTTTAAGTTCAGATCAGGAAAAGGAACTAAAAGAAGAAACAAATTAAGGTTGATGAGCTAGAAAAGAAACTGAAAAGAAAGAAATATGAACAAGAAAAACAGAAGATATAATAGCTCTATACCGAAAAAAGAAAAAAGAAACTTTAGCGCAAATTTGTGCTGAAAATCCTGACGTCAGCAGCAAATTAAAGATCCGACAGAAAGCTGGTCGACCAACAATTGAAGAAGATCAGCCGCTCCTTTTAAAAACCATTGTTGATATTGCCTTGTATGGGTCTGCAGCTCGCGACAAAAGACAGAGTGATATTTATCGTAGTGTTAGAAATCTCGTGATAACACAGATTGACCATAAAACGTGGGAGACCATTGCTGTGGAGCGTACCTCCTGGCGGGCAAAAGTGCGAGAGGGCATTCAAGTCGCGGAAGCTTCCCTTACAGCCAGGAGCGAGGAGAAAAGGGCAAGAAGAAAGGGGAAGGGGGGTAGAGGAGCAGGAGGAAACGCCATCATCCCATGAGGATGGACGGATGCCATAGTAGTAGTAGTAGTAAATATCTCGATGATTTGACAGAACAATTAAAGATTCAAGGTTTACAAATAAGTAGAAGCGCTGTTTATACTCGGCTTTTGCCAAAACGAAGTTTATCATCGGAAGGCAAACGCCTTGTAACAACTGTACCGGTGAAGTTAATTCGAGCACAAAATGATTTACACTCAAAACACATTGATGGTAGGTTTTGTACAGCTACTTTGAATCACCTAGAAGAAGTGGCTTCTTTGTTTGGACCTAAAGAAGTATGCTTCATCAGTCAAGATGAATAAGCCAGAGTCCCCATTGGATTGACAGCAGCTAACAAGCAAGCTCCACTTTTAATGCATGTCGCATACCGCGTTACATTGTTTGATCACGACTGGGTAGTAGCATCTAGACACAAACTCATACCATCTGTTTATGCTGGCATTGAAATCCAAAAAGACGGTTTAGGTAAACCCGAAGCTGTAACATATGCAGGCCCAACTTACATAGCCATCAGATCAGGCAAGCATTGCTCATCATCAGCTTATAGCCATGGACTGGACTATGAAAGGCTACTTGAATTGGAAGAGTTTGACATTGTTACAAAGGATCCAAGCAACAAGATGATCAAACCGATTCTTATTATGTCTGTGGATGGTGGACCCTATGGCGGATTAAGGGGGGGGGGCTGAACGGGCGAAATCCAGGGGCCCCCGATGATTTAGGGGCCCCCAAATTTAGTATATTTTATAATAAAGGTGGACAAATTTTTGCATGTATCCCTAAAAATATAATAAATTAAATAAAATAGTAAAATCTTATGTATTAATCTGATCGCTATTCGGACCCGATAGTAAATACTTTTTATATCTTTTAAATTTTTCTATCCCGTCAAGATCTGGTTGTCTTGTGGCAGCGTACAAGGCTTGTAGTGCAAGCGGTGTCGGGTTCGAATCCCAGTGGGGGTATAATTATTTTTTAAATAATTTGTTTTTTTTAAATTATCATTTTACACTCAATTTTACGATACCGGCAAACAGTCATTTCTTCGTGTTCGGTTTTTTGATGATTCCGATCCCGTAGTACAGAAACATTATGAGAAAGGAACCAATGGACTATTAAGTTACAAGTTATAGTCATAGTCTTATATTATTAGATGTCACAAATCATTTTATTTAAAGGGACGCTGGCTGGATAGGGCCCCAGTTTGAATTGCAGCCAGGGGCCCTGTGCAGTCTTAGTCCGCCCCTGGGTGGACCTGATGAAAATCCAAGGTATCAAAAAGTTATTGATGTGCATGGCCATCCATCATTTTGTGAAGCAGAACATTGATGCAATGTTTGTAGCAACGAATGCGCCAGTTAGAAGTGCGTTTAATCGAGTAGAAAGGCGAATGGCTCCCCTTAGTCGAGAGCTGTCGGGACTAATTTTGCCACATGAACATTTTGGAAGCCACCTCGACACACAATGTCGAACAATTGATGAAGAGTTGGAAAAATTAAACTTCAAATATGCTGGCGAAAAATTGTCAGAAATATGGAAGCAAGTAAGCATAGACAATTTTCCAACAGTGGCAGAATATATTGTGCCTGAAAAGTCTAAGCTTGAAGTTGAACATGTAATAATCAAAGATCAAATTTGGTACCAAAAACATGTAAGGACAAGTCAGTACTTTCTACAAATTGTCAAATGTTGTGATTTAACTTGTTGCCAACCGATTAGAAGCTCGTACTTTGATATTATTGCTGATCGATTTATCCCTCCCCCCCCCCGCCAATTCCAATCTGCCAAACTAATGAGGGCCTTAAAGCACCAGAAGTATCTGATATAAACTCACATAGATTTCCATCTCTTTTCTTCAATCAGTCTGTGAAAGTTGAAAACATGCTACCTAGATCAGCAAAAGCATTCAAAATTCTTCCATATGATATATATTGTCCATCTATTCAGTTGCTAATGTTTGAACGGATCTGTAAAATCTGTCACCTTTATGTTGCTTCGCAAGCCATGTTAAAGAAGCAATTTCAACAGCACCAACACTGTATGCCTGGGCCCAGTCAAATAATACATGCACCCCAACAGCAAAGAATCCGTCCAATGCGAGTGGCAGCCAAAAGACAGAGAGAGCTCATGGCAATTATTGCTTATGGAGAGTTGTTTAGTGCAGAATGGCTAGATGAAGAAAATGTTGACTTGTCTGGTGCTTCGGTTCCACAAGAAAGTATTCAGCCAGAACCTATGCCAATAATAACAATTGAGGAACATTTGAAATCTCCATGGGAAGATATAGAGGCTAGGATATACGATTTGGATTTGTTTGTAAAAACATATGTTTAAAAAAGACATTAAAAGTGTATTTAGAGTTTAACTTTTTAATCTCGTTTCTGCTTGAAGCTAGAACAAGTCTTTGTAAATATTTAAATTGTCTTTAAAATTTAAAATGTTATATTAATTTGAAATATGTTCATAATTTAAAGATGTTGGGTAAAGAGGGGTAATAAGCCTCAGGTTTTCAACATGTTTTCTTTTTTTCCTTTGAAAAAAAATATTATTACATTCATTCAAACAACTAATGCTTTTAAGTCATAGGCAACCTATATTTCTATAAAGGAAATTTTTTTATTCAACATAATTATGTAGCAAAATAGCAAAAATATACTAATATCAAATAAAACTATTTCTTAACATATCGGCTGATCCATCTTTCATAAATACAGACTTACGTCATTTGTTTGTATTAGAAAGATGTTAATAACAAGGATAGTGGTGACTATAACATATTATAACTTTTATAATACTTAGATACTGTGTTATGTTTTGTAGTGATCAGTTCCATGATGTTATTTATTTATGTGAAACACATGTTAACATAATCTTCTAGAGTATTAAGATCTTTTGACTCATGCTATTAACTCAGCTACATATGAGCTGATATTGACTGCATAGCGGAAAACTTCAATAAACGTCCAACGATTCATTGATTTATCTGATTGACAATGGTCATATTTGAACTATTTACTCTTCTCTCACACATACGATTCAAACAATTTTATTATGAACATTTCGAATTGTTTCTCTTTTGTAAATATATTTCATAATTCTATCTATAATCTAATTGAGATTTGAAAAAGGTCCGTCTTGTTTATGTGTCTAATAAGGGGCTGCAAATTAAAGCACAAATAAAAAATTTTAAAATACTTAAAAGTTTGACATATCCATTTATGAAACTTAACCGAAATTGGGACAATATTTTGTAGAAGGTATATATTTTCACAGTGGCTGTTGACAACTCTCATTGGTCCACTCTATGTCTTAAATATAAGCCTCTTTTTGGATTGCTATGCATTTAACATAGTACTCATTGCTTTGGTTCACCCTTTTTCGTGTCCTGTTGTGACGAAATTGGTTTCATCACCGATAAAATTTCTGACTGGGGTAACCACATCATTTCCACATCCTGATAAGTATTATTGTATAGTTCAAACCATTTCTCAATGACCCAAAGGTCCTTAGATTTAGCCCTTTGCATAGTGCTCTGTTTCTCTAAGGATTACTGTTAGATCGTGCCTCAGAAAGCCTCAAAACTAGTCAAGACTAGGTCAACGATCCATAAATTGTGACTTATGGATCTGTTATCAAAAATTCAAAAACAAAATTTTAAAATTACTTCCATGAGTCATTAATTTTTTTTTCATTTTAAAACATTTCTTAGTATTGTTTTTTTAGTTTAAAACAAGAAATTTCTTGTTTTATCAATATTGTTTTTGTGGTTTTCACATTAAAAATTTTTTTTTGGGGGCATTAAGCCCCAGGATTTCCATAAATTAATTTAAACAAGCGAATTATTGAAAAACTTGACCAAATTCCTCTTACAAATGCTCTCCATTCAAAATAGTACAGGAAAAATCCTTTACCCAAGACCTGTTATTATTTTTACACGCTTTTATTTAAGTCACACTGTTTGTATGTTATATGTTTTATCCGTCAAATCTTGTAACGTAAAATTAAACAACTTCTGATGGTTCTAGAGATCACTAAATTTTACCACAGATAGATCTTGAATGACAATGCATTGTATCAAAATTTCAGATCGATCGAATGTACCGTAATTTAAAAAATGCATTTTTAGTTTATCTCTCTATATAATTTGTATCCGTGCTATTCTTGACTTTCAAGTGCGTGTCACCGGAGTTCACCACCAGCCATCGATGACCACATTCCAGGTGTTTAACAGTTTAGTAATACGAAACTAAATCTAAATTGACATCATAATACAAGAGGAAGAACTGGATTTGTGTAGCCTTGCTGTTCGAATTGTTAGCGTAATGGATTTTCGACATGGAGGTACTGGGTTAAATTTTCAGTTGGGGAAACTGTTTTTTTTTAAATACATAAATTTGTAATTAATAATCTATCTTTTTACCGCTATCACATTTAAGTTATAGACAACGAAGTTTGACTAATTAAATTGAATTGATTATGTCGAAAAATTGAATTTTAAAATGTTGATACTAAAAACAGAAAATAAAATATTTAAAAAAAAACTGTTTTTTAAAAAGGACAAGCTTTTATTTACATATAGAAGTGCACTAAAAAGAAGAAAATAAAAAACGTTCTATGATAACAGGTGAAATGACTGAACCTATCCACTGCACATAAAAGCGTGGGGCGCTCATCACAACTCTCTATCATGTACAAGGCTGCGAAACATAAATACAAATTTGTATGAATATTAATAAACATTAAAAGTTTCAAAACTTTGATCATAATGCATTCATGCTACTATCATATAATTAGAAATATTTATCTATATGCAAAAGAATAGTTGCAAAGAGAAATGATTTGTGATGGGCACCCCACACTTTTATGTGCAGTGGATAGGTTCAGTCATTTCACCTGTTTATAGAAAAAAAAATATTTTCTTCTTTTTAGTGCACTTTCTATATGTAAATAAAAGCGTGTCCTTTTTAAAAAAGATTTTTTAAATCTTTTATTTAAACATTGCTTCCTCTGTAGCAGCACTTGGTCTACAAAGATCAGTAATTTTACTTTAAAAATTACATACCCAGATTGTTAAAGGTGAAAAAAGGTACTTACTTAGTATAGATGTACCTGTAACTAGAGAGAAATGTGAAAATCTCAGCTTAAAAATATTATTTTATTATCAAAACAAAGAGGACCCAACTGAGCAAAAGTTTTAAGACGTGTTTGAGTGAAACAGGAAACTGCAGAAAAAAATCACTCATACAAATATGCAAATTTATAGTCAATGCCTTAGGCTAGAAACCCAAGTTTTGTATTAAATTATTCCCTGATTATTTAGTTTCTTTCCACCATGTAGAGCTTAATGCCTTTCTTCCGTTAAAAAATAGCATCAAGCATTTTACTCAATGACTTACCCAGTAAGTGGAGCCTATTTCCTCACGGGGCCTTTTACCCTGCTTTACCCTAATGTGTAAACATTTTTGTAAACCCTATAATCTCTTTTCTGTTTAGTGTAAGCCTTTGTAGTTATGAATTGGAAATATGTCATAAGTTAAACGTTTTTTAAACTTTTGTTTTTTCTAAACAGTTTTTCTTTTTATAATTTTTTTTTGAAATCAAATTCGGACGTAATTTTATAGGGGGGGGGTTCCTCTGGAAGTTTGACAAGTTGTTGACTGGGGGAGGGGGGAGGTTAAAATCGCCAAAAAATTGTTGACGTAATTTATGGACAGCCCCTTGAAAGGTTTTGTTCTCTAGCAGTCTTATGTCGTAATAAATCACTGAATGATTAGCGAGAGCATTGGAAGAAATTCTACGAAATCCTTTTCGGTTATGAATTTCAAAACAGCAAATGCTAACCATTCTAAGGCTTTGAGAGATTAAATTACAGCTGCCTCTATGTATTTTCTAAACCTTGTCATTTTTAAATTTGAGATTACTCATAGAGAGAGATGATTTATTCGGACCGCACAGCATTAACACGTTTTCACAATTGTTTTAGTAGGCTGGCTTGAACAACGCCAAACATATCTGATATATATTTCCTTGATTGCTGATGAACTGTTTTAGTGTTGAAAATTAAAATTATTACTATAATCCAGCATCTTTGAAACGCTGTCCTTGCATTTAGTTCTTAAACCTTAATTTTCTAATCTAACCGAAGTTCCATTTTGGTCCGAGTATTAAAATGGCTTTTCAAAAGCATACACTCCAACAAGTGCATCTCGTGAAATTTAAGCAATTTTTCTTGGTTGTCACATTGTCTTGAATGAAGCCTTCATCCGCCTATGCAGCTGTCTAATTTAAAGATAAACTGTCTGAAACAGTCTGGACCCTTATTACAGGCAGTAAGCTATAAAAATATAAAACATGAAATCTCTGTGAGATTTCATGTTTATGTAACCTACTGCCTGTATTTATCTGAGATTAACTCAGATAGTGTGTAAAAGTCTTTGTGTTGTGCCTGTTGTGTAAACATTGTCAAGGCGATCACACAGATCTACAATCGTCGCCACCCGATCATCACAATTATCTTTCACTTGTCTAAGCCAAGCCCAATGTGTTGTTGCAACCCTTTTCACGGGATTTCCCTTTTGTTCAATGAAGACATCCCATCGATGAGTTGATACAGCAAAGATAGAAAATATTTCCTAAAAAGCACCGATAATTTAATAACACATTCACCCTAACATCTCAATGGATTTTAGAAACTGTGGTGGCATCTTCAATATCTTGAGCTCTGTGCATCACGTCTAGTCGGTCACTTTTTAGAGTTGAAGTTTCATTTTCGTTGTGCCTGGAAGCAGGGCCGGCCTTAGGCCCCTGCAACCAATGCGGCCGCAGTGGGCCCCGCACTTTCATAGGCCCCGCCTATCTTAACCTTGACTTATTTTCCTTATCCCTACCCAGAGTCTGGGTCAGAATGGACCCGCGCAAATGCGCAATCCGTTTCGCATACTAAGCCGCATAGGGCCCCGCAGTTGTTAAGACCGGCCGTGCCTCGGAGTGTCTGATTTTGCATTGCAAGAAACAGCATGTGCAAGTTTTTCCCCTTCTTTTGTCCACCCTGTCAATCACAGCAAAGCTTTCGGCATCAATTGTTTTGTGTGGCCCAAGTCATTCTGTTTTTCCAGCTTTCAAGTTAAAATATTATTTCTTTGTGGGCTCAGGCTACAGACCCGGGGACGCGGTGGTCGACTGGCAGCGCACTCGACTGTTGCACCGATGGTCCGGGGTTCGAATCCATGTGAAGGCAAGGATTTGTTCCCGGGGCCTAGGGTGTCCCTGAGTTACCCAGCTCCGACTGGGTACCTAACACTAGTTAGGCGGCTCGGTAATGCGTGGAACCCACAAAGCCGTGGCCTGTGAACGCTGCATCACTTGGCAACATTAAAATCAGTTGAGAGCTGTAATCGTAAGAACTTAAAACTTTAAAAAATCCCTCACTACAAATGATACCAAACACTGCAATCCAGTAGCGTAGCTAGAGCTTTTGCCGCCCGGGGCGGTCTCCAATGTGCCGCCCTTTTTAGGAACCGTCCATAAATAACGTCACACACCTGGGGCGGGGAGGGGAGTCATACACGTGTGACGATGTGTGACGAGGGGTTGTGTTTGAGAAATGTGACGTCACGTCAAAACGCACAATTTAAAATAAAATTTTCCACTTAAATATTGATTACTGACACTTTATTTAATGACGTTTACGTAAAACGCGTGTTACGATGTTAGAGTGCAGTCTTACACTAAAAACATACTTTAATGACAAAAATTTGATTTGAAACATGCTTATTTTCAAATAGAAAATACGGCTTTTATTGTGTGTGGGGGTGGGGGTGTCAAAGCTTTATGACGTCATATTGAAGAAGTGTCTAAGTTTTTGTGACGAAGTGTGACGAGTGCGGAAAAGGGGGGGGGGTGAAAAATCACACAAAATACCGTGACGTCATTTATGGACGCCAAATTAGTCGATTAAATGATGGTTTTTTATAAATGAATAAACATGAATAAATAATTGTAATTGAAACGAAGTAAAGGTGGAGAACATGTTCACCCTTGCATGCCATATTTATGTAATCAGTAATGAAAGAGGCCGCATAAGATGATATACATATAAATACACATTTATAAAATACACTATACATTTTTAAAGGCCACAAGAAAGTTACTGAGGTCGCAGGCCCCATGAGACAAAAACATATTCCAACTTTACACACCAAAAAAACATTATCATATTACTATTATTTTATTTTATATTTATAAATAAATATTTTTTTTACAAACAAAGAAAGTGTATACATTATTATTCACCCATATTTATACATTTACTTTCATAACTTTCATAATAGAAAAATCGTGTATTATACTATCAAAATTTAAATTATTTGTAATATCTTGTTCTATGGACATTATTGCAAGATTTTGTTGTCTTAAATCGCTCATTGTGTAACGAAGATAATTTTTATCAACTTCACTTTGGATAAGCTCATTTCACAACTAGCGACACTAATAGCAATTGTTGAAAAAATTCATAGCAAAATTACAATGTTGGGTACAGAATTTTCCAAATATTACTGTTGGATAAATTTAAATAGATCAAGGGGGGCCTTTCTTCCCGTTTTTCTAACATAATGCCTCTTCTTGTAGTGTAGGTACAGCCATAAAAACCTGGATGCTTTTTCTTTCATAATTGAAATGTTCTTTATCAATGTCAATAAAGTAATTTATTTGATGTTCAAATGATTCATTTAGTAGGTTACATGGTATTATATACGATTATTTTCTTGCAAGGACTTACAACTCATCAAAGCGTTCTTTTATTATCTTTTATAATTCCATCCATGGATAAGTATATTTCCCGTTGTACTTCTCGTTCTAAAGATAGAACCACGTTTTATTAATTTTTCCCCACTCATATTTTTTCTCCTTCTAACTCAGCGTTCAGTTGATATCTCCAACTCTTCACAAATTGTTTGGCTGATATAACAGCGTTTTGTATTAGCACACATCTTTGTTCCACGCAATGGGTTTGCATTAGTTTTAAAAAATGACGGGTTCCCATAAATTAAGATAACATAGAAATAAATAGATTGCATTGAATTGAGTAAAATTCCAGCATCTACTCTCGTTTTACTAGTTACTTCTTCAGATATCAATTTTTCCAAGACGCTTGAAATTTTAAGGTAAGTCTTTGTCGAAATTATTTATGCCTATTGTGTGTTTATTAAAGGAGAAATTTGAATATTTTCATGTTCTTGAAATAAATCTGAATAATTTGCCATAAAATAGACGAATTATTTACAAATTACTTTAATTGGATATGCGTAATATTTTTAATGAATAACCGTATTTTAATGAAAAACACAAATTATTTGTGCTACTTTAATGCAATAAAAACAAAATTAAATTTAATTTAATCATGTACCTTACAATAATTTTCTGAAAAATCAAACAGTAATATAAATTACTACTTGCAAGTTAAACACAATATTTGAACCACCATGCCATGTAGGTACTCGTTTGCGCATCATTCTGTAAATGTTGAAATTCCAAGCAAAAACCATCGTGGCGATATTAATAGCAGCGGTGATGTGTTTTTGCGTAGTTTTCTTATAAAAGCGTCATCTGGTCGTTTACCTCTTAATTTTCCAAACAAATCCATACCTTTTTGGGGTGATTAAACATTTTTGAAGGTTTTGCGATAGTTATAACATCCACTATGTAATCAAACAAATGTTGTGGGAATCCGTTAATTAAGACTAGAAAATACAAATATTTTTGTTTCACCTTGGTTTTCCCCCTTCCCCCTGGTTGTCGGAATAGGTTGCACTTTTCAAATGCCCACAAATGCCGCCCCTAAATGTGTGCCACCCTGGGCGGACCACCCCCACCGCCCCACCCCCTCTAGCTACGCCACTGCTGCAATCATCGTTTTTCGGACCTATTAAGTCTTTTATTCACCTCATTGTTTACACATCAACCTGTAACTTTTAATAAAAACACATTTTGGATTGGCTGCAACAGCTAAACATTTAAATGAGATCGGTTATCCGCAATCCAGATGTATATATTATCTTTGGGGCTGTCCGTAAATGATGTCAAGCACCTAGGGGGGAGGGGAGGGGGGTCCACATATTTGTGACAATGTGTGACGAGGGGGGAGGGGGTGTTTGAGAAATAGGACGTCACATAAAAAATGTCAACATTAAATAAACGTTCCACTTAAATAGTTGATTTCTTACAATTTATTGTATGATGTTTTACATAGCTTTACGCGTGTTACGATATTAGAGTGCGACCTTAAACTAAATACATACTTAAATGACAAAAAAGTGATTTGAAACATGCTCTTTTTCAAATAGAAAATACAGCTTTTAGGGGGGGGGGTGTTCAAAGCTTTGTGACGTCATATTGGAGGGGGGGGTCAAGTTCTTGTGATGATGCGTGACGAGGGGGGGAGGGGGCGTCACAAATCGGCCAAAATCGCGTTACCTACCCCTTTGGTAGGCCTAAACAGTATTTTTAATTTAGATGCTACCCCAAATTCACACCCCCCCCCAAAAAAAAACCAAAAAAAAACCAACAACAACAACACACGCACACACCATACCAGATTAAATTTGTTTGAAATTAAACATAGTCATAATTTAATACACTGGAAAAGTGCTTTTTCTAATTTTACTTGAATATGTTAAAGAGGAATATGTAGCCCCAGGATATGTACACATGACAAGAAGGGTATCCACTGTCGATAAGACAGCCCTTCTTATTTCCTCAGCATACCTCTCTCAATGGCCATGGAGTATGATGGAGACATTTCATCAGACAGTTCATCATTTCATGATGAAATATCGATACACTGTCAATGAAATGTTTGATTCTGACATGCTCATGTAACTTATTGACGAAGTGGACTTGTATATCGTCTATAATTAAATCCCTGTAAAACAAAATTATTCGTTTAATTTTCAATCCATGACATCCAAAGATTAAGTAATAACAAGCTTATAATTTGTGCGAAATGTATTTTATACTTACCTTTTCCGCCAATCTAGAATTTAACTGTGGGTGACTTCTTAGTTTATAGTTTATACTGTTTCTGCGGAATCATCAGACTAAGATGGCGTTAGCAAGTGTTTGTGGCTTCAAACTGGAGAATGAGAACAACTTTTTCGGCTTGGATGTTAATGGCCCAATGGGAGTTCCAACTTGGGACGATGCATTAACAATGTCTGAAAACTTTACAGTACCCTGTGATGTTGATGTAAGTTGTAATGTTCCCAGTATACTTTTTAAATGATAAATTAACTTGTAGGTAATTTGTAACTTATCTAAGACTGGATTCAGTGTCTTACTTAGTAAGACAATGACAATGAATCACTGAATCTGAATTCACTGCTGATATTACTTCAAGGTAAAAGCAAAGAGAACGGTGCGCTCGATAAATGGTAATTTTGGCTGCTATATTTGTTTTTTCTATTTTAATTTAAAAAATAGACAACTAAACCTAACCCAGACCCTAAAATTACAACTTAAATTACGTTTATGGATAAAAATAATTGGACTTATTCCCTTTTTAAGTGTAAAAATACAACATTTCATTCCCGGAAGTACGCGCTCTGCCATAACAATGTATCAATGTAAATAGTTGAGCGCACCGTTCTCTTTGCTTTAGCCTTTAGCCTTACTTCAACTAGTTTTGTTTTGTAAACTGTAACTAGTGATCATACTGTGACTGGGACTTATCTTACTTATTTTTTTAAAGATGCTCCATATAGAGGATTAATTTATTGCACTTTAAAAAAAAACAACTTCAAATTTATCAAATTACCAAACTATCTATTCAGGATTCACCGACTGAGTTCACTGAGAGTACTGACACTGGACACTGGAGAAAGTTTATTCATTTAATAATATTAATTGATTTCCATCCTGCCTATACTAGCCTATATAAATACTCATCAATTCCTGTACAGAAATGCTTTGTTATAGTTATTGTGAAGGCGATGTTTTCGCTAAATTTCTGAGCTCCACTGACAAATCGAATGCCATGTATTCACATCATCTTTTTAAAATGAATCTAAATTAGGGTAAAGAGGGGTAATAAGCCCTAGACTTTCAACATGTTTCCTTTTTTCCTTTGAAATCAATAAATATTGTTACATTCAAACAATTAATGCTTTTAAGTCATAGGCAACCCATATTTCTATAAGGGGAACATTGGTAAATTCGCATTTGCGTGGCCAAGATGGCGGCTAGTCATTTCCGGGCGGCCACCGTTGTTGCTAAGGCACGTGACCCCCGGAAAGTAGTGCAGAGCATTGGAATTTAGGGGACCGAGGGGAACAGGGATTCTCAAATTTTTAGCTTTTTTTAGAAACATGACAATTTTGGAAAACAGCAAAATGTTACTAAAAAAATTATAGGCTATTTTAGCAACCTGCCGAGTTTGGAAAACAGCGAAAAATAGTAAGAAAAAATGATACTCACTGTTCATACGTCTGAATCACGAATATGGGAAGACCGGGAAGGGTTCACTTTTTAAAAACTGTAAAGCTAAACCTAACCTTAACCCTAAAATTCTATAGCTAACCTTAACCCTAAAATTCTATAGCTAAACCTAACCCTGACACTTCCAGTTTGAAAAATTCACTTTCCTTTTTGAACAATTTTACACAAAAATTCAGAAAACTTTCAACCGCTATGCTACTGCACCCGGAATTTCAGGCGAAAAGAATTTGCCCGCCAGGAATTTTCGCGGGCTGTTGTGCATCTACATACGCATCACAGCATATAGTGCCGCATTTAGCGAGTTGATATAAAAACTAGATTGTCCGCCGGATTGCTTCATTTTAACCCTTGGGCCTGCGGCCCTCGCCTACTTGTTTAATGCCGGTCTTGCACATTAAATTTTTATTCGTAATTACTAAGTGACACGTATGAAGACCAACGGACAAGATACTTTACTAGGGGAGGCAATCGAGTAAAATACAAAGGGCAAGGGGAGGTAATCCATGAAAAACAAAATTGTAAATTGTGTATAGCAACGGTAGCGTCGAAGTGACGTCACTTCGCCCGGAAATGACTCGCCGCCATCTTGGCCACGGTAATGCGAATCAGCTGAAACATTTTATTCAACATAATTATCAAGCAATATAGCAAAAATATACTAAAAAATAAATTTGAGCTTTATTATTAAACAAACATGACACTTAACGTTTCGGCTAATGCCTTCATCAGTACAATAAACATAAAGTACGTACTTACATTAGTCATAAAATTATATTTAAATTCTTAAGACATACTATATCATTAAATAGTTATAGTTATGTAAAATAAAAAGAAATGAAAAACAACAAACAATGACACAGGATATAAGAAAAAGGAGGAAGTATCAAAAGTTACAGTGAAAACCTCAACGGGAAAAAGATTCTACATTTAGATAAAATTATGAATTTGGTTTATTCCATACGGAGCAAAGGTAACAAATTGTTTTGTAAATCTATTTTCCATGTAGATCCTATCATGGGTATTGCTCGCATATAAAATACCAGTTACTGCAATATCTAAAATTCTTTCATGGTCAACACTGTTGAAATGTTTAGCCTCAGGACATTGAGCCTGTTAGTTATATTATACAGGTGTTCTCTAATCCGATCTCCAAGACGACGACCTGTCTCACCCACGTAGAATTTATTGCACCTCTTGCAAAGAATTGCATAAATCACGTTGCGACTCGTGCAACATCTTTTATGTTAAATTTTTCAAGAGGGAAAAAAATGTTGTCAATTTCAATTACATATGGACAAGTATAGCAACGGTTACGGTTGCAGCCTTTTGTTCCAATATGTGCTTTCATTGTGTGAAGGTGACATCTTACAAGTATATCTTTGAGACTTCTATCCCTCTGGAAAGCAAAAGTGGTGGTTTTTTGGAGACCTGCTGAGTTTGAGGGTCAGCCATGAAGATTGGTCGGTTTTTGAGAATCACCTGGCCGGTTTTAAAGTTATAGGGGGATGAAATGTTAAAATAAATTTAGATCGATCACAGTGATCAGAAAGTGATGATTTAAAAGTTTCCTGTCTGGTCATGCCTTTAATTCGATTGACAGCGGATGTTAAAACGGGTTCAGGGTATGACTTCCTTTGAAAAAAATCGAGCTTTTCATTAGTTTTTTCCAAAAAGTCTGCCTCATCACTACAGAGTCTTTTAAGTCTCAATAGTTGCAAAAACGGTATAGAGTTCTTACAAGATTGAGGATGGGAGATGCATTCATAAGGAAACTATGGCTGTCTGTATACTTGTAAAAAATTGATGTGGATATCTTGTTTTCTTTCAATTTAATTTTTATGTCCAAAAAATTAACAGCACTCCTACGGATAGTTGAAGTAAATTTGATCGAAGATTAGAAATTACTAGAGATGTGATGGAGCTGATGAAAATCTGCATTTGTTGGATTCGGATTTGGCAAATATAAATCCGTCGGATTCGAATGCTGATGTGGATTTGGTCAACACTTGGCTAAAAGGGGGTATACCAAGGTGTCAGTCCCGTGCCCCCCATAACAACGAGGATTTTTAGCATTTCTTTTTGCATGAACAGCAGCATAAACTATTACAAAACACAGGTAGCCACATTGTTAACGAATCATCAGTACAAGATGCTTTGCATAAAATAAAATTCTCCTTAATTTTACTTCTGTCGTATTTCTTATCTAATTTTCATGCACAAAAAAAGAATGTATTTGTATTAAAAATAAAAAGTACAGTACATGTAATACTATTCTCACGCACTTGTAACTGTTCAAGAAATATTCTACAAGTTGAAGCCATATCAGTCAAGCACAATCAGCAGGCAATTGAGTCTCTCTCATTTCACGGCATCACAACAAAATTGAAACATGTAACCTTACACTACTAAACAAAACATTGTCTGGAAATTTCTGTTGTTTTTGTTCTTTCTGTACTGTTTACTATAATTCTAGTGTCAGTTGTTTAACTGTCATACTGTTTATTGTCACACTCACATGAGGCCACAGTACTTTTCTTTTCAGTTTTCTTTATTTCGGGTTTTCGAAAGTCTCTAGGTTTGATCTGAAAATGGTAATTTTTCAAATTCGAATCCGATGGAATTTAAAAAAAAATCCGCCGGATTCGAATATGCTAAAAAAAACGTCGAAGTTCGGATGTCGTCGGATTCGAATTCAAACTTCGTCACATCCCTAGAAATTACCAGCGAGGTCAATAAAACTTTGAAATTGTTGAATTTCCATTTGTTATTCCAATGCAATCGTCAATGTATCTCTTGTAGTACTCTGGAGAAATACCTTTATAATTTTCACTCCATAGAAGGTTTCCAAATGGCCCATAAATATACATGCATAAGTACGTCCCATTTTCGTTCCCATAGCAATTCCACTAATTTGATTAAAAAACTAAATATTTTTTGGTGGTTTTCACATTTTTTTTAAAGTTGGGGGCATTAAGCCCCAGGATTTTCATAAATTAATTTAAACAAGCTAATTAATGAGCAACTGGACCAAATGCTCTCACAAATGCTCTCCATTTAAAATGATACAGGAAAGTTTAACACTTATGTTAATATTAGAGCTCTTTATAAAGAATTTTAAATCCATCATCCAAGACCCACTTTATTTTGCAAAAACAAATGGCTTCCTCACAAGCAGAACATGGCCTACAAATATCAGTTTTTAACTCAAAAATGACAGACAGATTGTTAAAACTGAAAAAATGTTCTTACTTAGCATAGATGTACGTGTAACAGTAGGGAAACTGCAGAAAAAAATCACCCATAAAAAGATGCAAAGTTATAATCAATGCCATAGGTTAGAAACCCAAGCATGGTTGTATATTATTCCCTGATTATTTAGATTCTTTCTACCACGTATCTTTAAAAGATAGCATCAAGCATTTTAGTCAATGACCCCAGTAAGTGGGGCCTATTGCCCCATGGCGCCTATTACCCCTCTTTATTCTATATTTTCTATTTTGTTGTAGTTCTACATTTTATTATCATTAAATATTTATACAATTTGATCTCTTCAGCCTCAACTTAAAAAACAGAGTAAAGTAAAAAGTAATTGTTAAATATAAATAACTAGATACGACCCGCGGCGTAGCATACGCCGCAGACTTGCTTATAATAGATGTTGCAAAGAGGGGGTGGTGGTGAGAGAACTGACGAAACAGCAGCAAGAAGTAATGGGAAAAAAAGCGAGTAATCGTGGAGACTTGTGCACTGAGGTTGTTAATACCTCCCCCCCCCCTTACTACCTTCCCTTGCCAACCACAAACTGTGATTGGCAGACCCTAGCGAGGGTTAGATCATGTTTGCAAAAAAGGGGGAAAAGAACGGGCAGAAACAAACATTTAAAATTTTTTTTTAAATGTTCCCATTGTGGCTTGAACCCAGGACTTTCCGCGTGCAAGGCGGGCGTGATAACCACTACACTACGAATCACATGTTATTCTGTGAAGGAACAACGCAAGTTACCGCAAGAAAAATTGTTCCCCCCCCCCATTTTTTGCTTTTCATCCCTCTACGCTTGCCAACAGTGATCGGTCGACCCCAGCGAGGGTCATTCGTCAAGCTCATTTGCACATACTGGCTTTGGTGAAATATATATAGATAGTTCTGGACGTTATATATCTATGACAACTGAGACTGGTTCAGTTAAAAATTATATTATATATCTGGTAATCAGAGTATTTAATGTCCAGGTATAGTAAACTTTTTTTGTAATTGAAACATATAGGCCTAATTACTTTTAAAAAATACTTCTATTTCAAATTTTATTTTAAAAAAAAATTCTAGCATGAAAATTTGAAATTTAGTAACCTAAATGTGACAAAGTCAATGTGAAATATATTCAATATTATTTATGTCTATATACCATTATCAGTCTTTATGTTTTTGATAAAGATCTTAAAAAATCGATATGATTTTAAAAATGTGACCCAAGGTCCTAAAGTTACTAAACTAGAAGTTAATTGCAAATGTAATTGAAAACAGTGTCCATATGCATAGAGTACTAATAGCAAATTCGAACGTCCAAATAATTTTTTTTTAAAAATTTAATAATGAAAAGGATAGCTGAAAACAAGAGAGAAAAAGTCCCATTTGATTGTACCATGGGAAACCATAATTCTGAAAACTCAGGAGAAATGCATTTTTTCATGTTTGACAAATTGCTTGTATATCCTGTTTGCTTTTTTTTCCTTCAGCTACAGTCTGGTATCCACAAGGCATTTACAGATGATGATAGCAAGGTCAAAATCCAGTTTCACCATGGTACTACAACTTTAGCGTTCAAGTTTAAACATGGGGTCATTGTTGCAGTGGATTCAAGAGCTACAGCTGGGCCTTCTATAGGTAAGACAATGTCAGAATATGAGGCATCCTAATACCAATACATTCCAAAATCTTTTAAAATTATTTTTAATAACTTTTAAGTGTAATTAATTAATATTTCTTTCAAGTTCAGGTAGAACATGGTAAATTATTATTTTTTTCTCCATCTTGTTTTGAATCAAATTTTAAAGTAATTGTTATATAAAGCACTCATCAAGTTTTTAGTGTTGGTTTTACAATAGTAATTTATGTTGCTAAATTAATAGTTTTCTTCTGGCTTTGTCAGAGTCCCAAACTGTTAAAAAGGTCATTGAGATAAACCCATACCTTCTGGGTACCATGGCTGGTGGTGCTGCTGATTGTATGTTTTGGGAAAGAGTGCTAGCTCGACAGTGCCGGTGAGTGATGTTTACAGCATTTTTTAAATTACAATGGAATACTTTATAATTTAAAAAAATGGATAAATGTATTAGAAAAATTAAAATTTTAATGATTCCAAAATCAGGCGTCATTTATTCTAAAAAAATTACTTTATAATTAAACAACCCCGTAAAAGCAAAGTTTTTGACTATAAATCCATTATATATGAGACATAACTAAAGGTATTGATTAAGTTCAATATGATACGCATGGCGCGACAAACATTTACAGACTGAAACTGACTGAACTCCCATGGCTTTAAAACCGGGGTGGGGGTGGACATCGATGGCTGGACTGAACTCAAGTGGCACGTGGAAGGCGAACAATAGCAAACAGGCGACATTGAAATACATAGAGTTACATAGAGATAAACTAAAAATGCATTAATTTAATTATGGTACATTCGATCAATCTGAAATTTTGATACAACACATTGTCAGGTGACACGAGTCTATGTGCTAAATTTCAGCTCAATAGCATCACGGGAAGTGTGTCATTTTTTACTTTTGTTTTTCTGCCCGACCGATAGCAAGCCCAAGACAGAGACAGCGGTGAAGTTAATATAAGGGATTTAAAAATATATAATTATAAAAATTGACTTATAGAAAATCCACAGTGACTACTGATTACATAGACTCTTACAGAATTTAGGAGGAGACTGTAACATAGCAATAAGATAAATTAAAGAATAGTCATCCTAGAGCCGGACATGCTTTCTCATAGGTGTATCTATTAAATTTAAATCCCAAATGGAGAAATCACAAACTTAAAATTGAAGAAATAGTTTGTCCAATTTTATAAACTTTTTAATAGTAATTTTATTTTTGATCCTCAGATAATAAAATCTATTTTTAATTAAAAATTCTGCCTGATAATTCAAGTATTTATGTAATGACATCAATATCAAATACATCATGACACTTTTATAATGTTATGTTTCATCCCATTAACTGCAAAAGTCAGGAAGGGGATAGAGAGGGATTTTTAAAATTTATGTGGATGCTTGTTTTCTAAATAGAAGTCTTAAATCTTTACTCTTTATTTTAATTATGAAAGAATTATTGAAAGAATTATTGAACTTCTTTAATAAACTTATGTTGTAGATCAATTGGTAGTGAATGATATTCATTTTTATCCCTTGTTTAGTGTTTTGTGGATAAAATGTATATAACTACGCCATTGTCCTCACAGAATTTATGAGCTTCGAAACAAAGAACGAATTTCTGTTGCTGCTGCCTCTAAACTTTTGGCTAACATAGTATATGACTACAAAGGCATGGGGCTCTCTATGGTAAGCTATAAAAAAAAGCCATGGGACTTTTCAGATTTATTGAAATAGTGCTTTCAATAGTTTCTCGCTGCATCCAGCTACCACTCTTTGAAGGCCATGTCTTGACATTTGTACATCGTGTTGTGTATGTGTTGTAAGATTGAGAGTGTCAAGTTATAATGTATGCAAGTGTTGGTGAAGCGCAGTGAGCTCAGCCCTTGGCTCGAGTACAATGCTATACTAGTGTACGTAGTAAATAAACAAACCATATTTTAAATCAATAAATAGGGCCGTTACATTTTTTCCATTTCTCTTTAAATACAGATTCAGAAATGTATTCAATAAAACCAGTTTTTGTACATAGCAACCCATGTGTAATTTGTACCTTCTTGTTTCAGGGCACAATGATTGTTGGTTGGGATAAAAAGGTAGTTTTTAAATTGTTAGTTTTCTTATTTAGCTTTACATGACAACCTTTAAGGTTTAAATTTTTGGACATGTTTTTCAAATGTGACAGTTTTAAATTCATTTCATTTCTTGTATTACATGTACTGTATTACACCATTGTTTATTTTACCATTTATCCTTTTTCTTTCTAAAGAAAGTAGGTAATATCCTCTCTATAATTATGTCACCATCTCAACAAATATGAAGTTGTTGTAAAGTTTCTGTTATAATTATTTTGCATCTCAAAAAATGTTATGAATCGATTGTTTAGGGTCCAGGCTTATACTATGTTGATAGCGATGGTGAGAGACTATCTGGCAATCTTTTCTCTGTGGGCTCTGGATCTGTGTATGCCTATGGTATACTAGACAGTGTTTACCACTGGGACTTGAGTGAAGCAGAGGCTTATGATCTTGGCCGGAGAGCCATCTACCATGCCACACACAGGGATGCTTACTCTGGGGGTGTTGTCAACTGTAAGTGCTGCTTAACTTCAAGTTTACTCTCATCACCTTTACATTTTTTTTGTACACTACAGCGGTTATCAGTGTAATAGTTTATAAGGGTAATCTTATGGGGCACTGTAAAATATCTGCTACAATTTTAAGATTTATTGATAACTCTCATATGTATCAAGATAAATGAATTCACATTCAGAGAGTGTAAGGTACAAGCCAAATATTGCCGTTTCCACCAAGTTCGCTGCAGATGTTTTTTTTTGGTCTTTCTGTAGTGTACCACATGAAACAAACTGGTTGGGAAAAGATTTCTCAAGATGACACCTCAGATCTACACTACAAGTATCTAGCAGAAAAAGAGAAAGCCAGGAAATAATTTACCTATGTTCTTTTTGTTTTTTTGTGACGTCAACGTCAATGAAGATGATGATCGTGGAGTACATTGAAAGTTGCTTGTGCAAAATGATTGAAAATTAAAATAAACTTTGTTCTATTTTGAATAAAACTAATTTGATAAAATTAAAAAACCCAGATATTTTTTGTTTTTATATTTTTTTATTAAAAGATTATGCTTTTTTTGAAGAAGCAAAACATGACACAAGATTGACTAATCCTCAGATCAGCATAGAGCACAATCACTAAGGACGTGCTACTAAGTAGATACATCAGTTCAATAATTCAGTCAATTATTACAGTAAAAATTTATTTTATGGCTCTTTTAATTCCTTAATAATTGTGACTTTTACTGTAAATAACACGTTATTCTGAGCCCTAAGCCAGTCCATTTTCAAGCAGAACCTTTTGGACAGAAAAAAAGCCAAATATGTGCGTAAAGCCATTAAATAATATGCTACTTAAGTTTAATTAGGCATGCAGGTCAATAACAGATAGAATGCAAATAACACAATTCAATTTACATAGTATCTTAAAAACTATTTTCACTTTTACTTGTAGTCTTACTTCATTTTTAATACTGGATTTTATATGACAGTGGTTATGTCATTATATGGTAAAAAATTGCTCTCTATAATGCAGATAGTACTACTACCAGTAACTTGGTCATCTACAATTACAATTTTTATATGAACCAAAGATAAATAATACAAATCTACTTTGCTCAAAAGCTGACTTATTTTATTAATACCCTGAAATATTAACCTTTTGAAAATTTGCCTTTTGTCAACAAACAAATTTTCTCACTCAGTTGAAATGTAAACTGATAAGACATCTGTCATTATTCCTTACAATCTAAAACAGTGCATTATGTAACCATGGTTACAGTAAGTAATACCCAAGTCCGGTTAAGTTCATAATTAAATTTTATGAAGAAATGGTTTTAAATATACACAACAAGGTACATGTTTACATTAATTTTTTTTTACAATCATTCGAGATCTAATTATCACATAATATCAGATTATACCAATTATATATTTTCATTGATTATTATTAGGCCATAGGGAAATTTTTAACTGAAGGCTTAAATAAATTGAACAGCCTAGAGCTGTAACAAAAAAACGGCAATCACAATCCTAATTGACGGCTGGGACATGAAATGGCTAGAAATTTCTAGAAATGCTAAAAAAAATGATTTTAAAAAACCACGGACTAAAAAGAAGAAAATAATTTAAAACTTATAAGTTGAAGTACTTTCATTTAATATGACTAAAAACGTGGGGCGGGCGCTTATGAGGTTTACATATGCGGTTCACTCATTCTCTCGCGTATAGATCTCTCTTTTGCCTTCTAAATTAGAAATCTTTAATTTTTATACCAAACACCCGCCCCATGTTTTTAGTCATATTAAATTAAAGTACTTGAACTTATAAGTTTTAAATTATTTTCTTCTTTTTAGTCCGCTAATAAAAGCGTGGTTTTTTAGAATCATTTTTTTACCTTTATTTATTTTATTCTTTTTAGTCCACTAATAAAAACTTGTTTTTTAACAATATTTTTTTACCTCTATTTATTTTACCATACACCTCACAAGCGCCCACCCAACGTTTTAAAAACATTGTGATGTGGTCACGGGGGGAACTCACGGATGTCAACAAAAGCCGACGGTACAGATGCTTTTATATAGACTATAGATAAACTAAAAAGTTCAATAATTTAATAACGGTACATTCGATCGATCTGAAATTTTAAAACAATGCATTGTCATCCAAGATCTATCTGTGGTAAAAATTTTCAGATCTCTAGGACCATCAGAAGTGGTTCAATTTTATGTTGGCAGATTTGAAAAAATCTTGGACAAACCAACAAACAATGCCACAGGAACGAAAGGGAGTTAATAAAAACAACACAAATGATAGCAATGTTTGACAGTGGAGAATCTGTTGTAGTTTCTTCACTTGAAATGTTTTTTCACTTTTTTTTTACACAGCTAACAGTCATGTACACATCTGGTATAGAATTGCTATCTGGTACATCAAATATAAATGACACATGAAACATAATGTTATAAACAGTCTAAAAAGATTATTTACAATTTAAAAAAGAAGTCATTTATAAAAATTAAATAAAACGAGAAACCATCTGTCAACAAAACTTATTTCGGAGATCATTATTAGAGTTATCACTGCATGCAACAGGAAGTAGATTTTCTCATTTCTTTTTCATCCAGTAAATCTCTTGAGTCTCCAACATCATCCTCAAAATCAAAATCATCCTCACTGTCCCGCGGTGCATCCATGGGGACTGGGAGATAATCCTTCCTCATGCCATCCATGTTGAGCTTGTGGTTAGACCTTTTAGTCAATCTGGACTTTACAGCGTCTGGAAAGTTGGCCAAGTGAGCCGCAAGGCCCGGCTTCACAGGCTGAAGTTTGTGAAGTTTGGTATCTGAAACTGACTTGTACTTGTGAGCCTTGGCCAGCGGGCTGCCAGGGTGTGGCGACTCGTTGATGGCCAGGGCGGGGCCGGGCAAACCCGCCAGGTGGTGTCCAGTGTTCATGTGACTGATCATTTCTTCCAGTCCCCGGTGAGACAGGTAGCCGTGATTCTCAGCGTGAGCGCATGTGTTCAGGTAATAGTCGATGATGGGGATGGGCAGGGGTACACTCCACGGGTCAGGCTCTGGTTCACTGAAGTCCTGGCAGTCAGCAGATTTGACAGAAAGACAAAATATGGTGAAACGTGAAAATAGACCAAATAGAAACACTTCATTTTACTTTCTTCATATACAATAAATTATCCTAATTTCTTCTATTTTAGTATTTATATAGAAGTAACATTTGAAACCAATAGTTGTTAATCTCATTATTACTTTAACCCCCCCAAAAAACAACATCAACCAATAATAACAACAAAAAAAAACAAGGAAAAATCCTCGTAGTTTGCTAAGGGGAACATTTTTTGTTGTTTTGTTAAAATGCATCTTACTATCATTAAGCATATTTCTAAATGTTAAAAAGCGATTGCTGATTAGCTGAATTTTATCATAGTTTATTTTTACAGAAAAAGACTTGTGTAAAAGAAAGTTTACATCGCTCTGGTATTTATTTATTTTGCCTGCATTTTCAGTTTTTGCTAAAGTGATGGAAACTTGATAAGCTTATTTCAGAATCTATACAAATAAAAGGCAAAGACCTCACTGACTGACTGACTCATTTATAATTCTCCAACTTCCCGTGTAGGTAGAAGCATGAAATTTTTGGACGTCAATTTGAGCTATATAAAAACTGACTCGTCACTAATTCCCAAAATTGCCCGTGTAGGTAAGAGCGTGAAACTTTGGGAAATTGTTGAGTACACTCTCTAGACAATAATTGGCGAAAAATAATTTTGAAACTCCCACTCATGGGGGACCGGGGGCCCAAATGTAATTTTTTCCTAATATAAAAACTGACTTATCACTAATTCTCCAACTTCCTGTGTAAGTAGAAGCATGAAACTTTGGGAAGGTGTTGAGTTCACTCCCACGACGATAATTGGTGAAAATGAATTTTAAAATTCTCAGTCATAGGGGGCTGGGGGACCAAATGTAGTTTTTTCCTAATATGAGCTATATAAAACAGACTCATCATTAAATCTCCAACTTCCCGTGTAGGTAGGAGCATGAAACTTTGGGAAGTTGTTGACTACCCTCCCAAAATGGTAACAGGTGAAAAAATATTTAAAATATCACTCACTGGGGGCCGGGGGCCCGATTGTAGTTTTTTTCTAATATAAAACTGACTCATCACTATTTCTCAAACATACGTGTAAGTAGAAGCATGAAACTTTGGGATGTTGTTGAGTACCCTCCCGCAATGGTAACAGGCAAAAAAGAATTATTAAATTATCACTCACTAGGGGGCCGGGGGCCCAAATGTAGGTTTTTTCCTAATATGAGCTATATGAAACAGACTCATCATTAAATCTCCAACTTCCCATGTAGGTAGGAGTATGAAACTTTGGGAAGTTGTTAACAATGGTAACAAACGAAAAAATTGCTTAAATTATCCACTTGATAGGATCACGGGAAGTGTGTCATTTTTTACTTTTTGTTTTTCCGCTGGACCACGACAGACAGACAGACAAGATGGTGAAGTTAATATATTTAGTACATATATGCATCATTATCCAGATTGAAATCAATTGGTGTTTTGAATTGGTGTTACACGGGTTCTCAACGCTAACTGAAATCCTAATTTACCACTGCAAAGCGCGGGTATTTTGCTAGTCTCTCTATACATCAAATGCTTTTTTGACTCATTTATTCTGTCTGCTGTGATTTTAACTTTTAACAGATATTTTTCATGTAGGAATGGCTGTCTACCCCAGGAAACAATGTCTCAAATGGCCAACAAACCCATTCCATCTTTTATATACATTCTACATACAGCTGCTGACAACTTTAGGCACATTCTAAAAGACAACCCAAAGATTGCAATGATGCTACTGCAACATTGAGTAACACATCTTTATACTTAAGAAAATATCTTCACATAACATCTCCAACAAGATGTTTTTTGTGTGTATACGTTAAGTACTAAAAAGGTCCCAGGCAAAAAGAACACATCAGCAACCATGTCTTGGCCCCACACACTGCACACTGTCAACTATAACACTATCCCACCAACCTGCAAGTATTGATATTGAAGAAGTTCATTCATCAATTCTTGGCCTCGTCTGTCTTTGAATGCCAATGGTGATCTGTTATCCTAGACAAAACCAGTAGTAGAAGTGGATTATGTAATGGTAGAAACTGATGCTGAGAACTGATTATTATTATGAAATATAAGAATGGATTGTGTCATGTTGGTAACTTATTATAAGACAGTAGTTTAGGAACTTTAAGAATTGCTTTGGTGTCATTAAATGAAGCCGTTACCTTTGTCTCCAATACTTCCACTGATAGAAAACTGAAAACAGAAAAAAAGAGTTATCTCACCTTATCCATGGTAAATTCTGAGGCTCCATAGTCAAGAAGAAGACTGACTAATTCTTTGCCATCCTCCAAACCGTATGCATAGTGTAGAGCTGTGCGGAAATACTGGGAATACAGACAACAGTTTTGACCTGACCAACTGATCCACAGGTGAAATAGGTGCAGGATCAATAATGGCAATGAGGCTTGGGAGATTTGGGATGAGGGCAGGGAAGGGTAGAATGAAGGGTAAAGTGAAGCTGGGATAGATGACATGGGATGTCAGGATGGAGGACTTGGGATGGAGGACATGGGAAGCTGGGATATATGACATGGGATATCGGGATGGAGGACATGGGATGTTGGGATGGAGGACATTGGATGTCAGGATAGATGACATTGGATGTCAGGATAGATGACATGGGATGTCAGGATGGAGGACATAGGATGTCAGGATGGAGGACATGGGAAGCTGGGATAGATGACATAAGATGTTGAGATAGATGACATGGGATGATGGGATGGAGGACATGGGAACCTGGGATAGATGACATGGGATGTCAAGATGGAGGACATGGGAAGCTGGGATAGATGACATGACATAATTACAGGTTATGTATTAAAAATAAAATTGAATGAAGGTTCAAGGATATAACATTAAAATGTATCTCTAAAAAAAGATACTCATTTCCTGTAGTATATTACTTCCTGAAAAGATAAGTGTATTTTAAATTTGATACCAATACTAAGCAATTATTTCTATGGAGTGAACACTAATCTAAAAGGCTTATTAAGATACCAGACACACTTGACACTTCTTTCTTGCAACCTCAGAACAGCCTCCCTTGTTTACATTGACTGGAACAGAAGCACTCAGTCACCTCCGTTAATGTTTACCAATAAACTAAAAATTTTCCTATTGAAGAATGTGTCCGACCTGATCTCTGATTGAGTCCAGCCTCTGTTTCCTTTGATACACTAATGTCTCGGCCAACAGCTGGGTGACCCCAACACTTCCCCTGAGCACAGCTTTGTGCAGAAGTGGTTGACCATCTCCCTGTGACAGATCAGAAGATAATCAGTTAAGTCAGGGTCGGCTGAAATATCCAAGCCATATCAAGCAAGTCAGATATAGGAAAATATTTACACACTGAAATTGTAAGACGACTTTAATTAAAATGTTTAAAAACTTGTCAAAGTAGAACCAAGATAATTACATGATTACAGAACAAGGACAATTCAGTCACACAACTGGCTGATGGCAGCAACCCAATAACCTTTCTCTCCTTTCCATTATTTATTGGCTAGCTTCACTGCAGTACTCAACCAAAACACTTTCAATGTTTTTACTTTATATTTTCTAGAATAGATCCAGTGAATTTACAATGTCACAAAACTAATCTGGTTACATGGTACACAACTCTGTCATCAAGGTGGGGGACAACTCTCAGAGAGAGATAACATCTACTAAAGATGAATACCATCTACCAAAGTGGGATAACGTCTCCTAAAGAGGAATACCATCTTCCAAAGTGGGATTTCAACTCCAAATGGGATAACATTTCCTAAAGTGGGACATCTCCAGAGACAGATTTCGTCATCGTTACACTCACTGGTTTCCTGCTGTCTGCTAGGCAGGGGTCAAGGCTATGGTCATCAGGATGCCTGAAATAAATAATGCGGCGGACGGTTTCTTCATCACTCTCATCCACGGCCTTGTGCAGTGCATTCATTTGTTCCTGAAATAAGATTTGTAGGTCAATATCAGGTCCTAGTGACTGTAGAAAACAAGAGGATGTGAGTAGAGTAGTCTTATTTTGCTGAGTTCATTTTCAGTACTTTAACAGACAACATTGATGACATTCTCATTTATGGATTATTATTTTTAAAAACATATTTAGAACAATGTTGTAAATTTTTTTGTACAAGATTTTAATAATAATAATAATAAATTGATAATTTATATGGCCCCAGTAAGAAACTGGGCACACAGTGCTTCACACAAAAATAACATACATGTAAGTATCAATGCATTCAGTGTGAAACATTCACATCCTAACTACAACATAGAGTGATTGTATGGTACAAACAAATAGTAACTTTTATTATAATTATCAATGCATTCAATGAGAAACATTCATATCTTATCAACCACTTAAATGACAGTATGGTACACATAAGCTATGTTTATCGTTAGATGAAATGTTGTTTAATTGATTTTGAAAGTAAAGTTTGAAAAAATGTGTCTTAAGTGCAGTCTTGAAAGCCTTAGTAGTAAGACTACTGCGAATGTGTAATGGTAGAAAGACCATTCACCGATTTAAAATCAGATGCCTCATTGTCTTCAAACCAGCTTAATTTATTTAATTATTACCTTACAGACAGGTCTAGAATACAATAGTAACTAGATATACAGGTTTAGTTTACAATAATTTACCTACAGATAGGTCTAGTTTGTTGTTACCTGATAAAGAGACAGGTATCTGTAGAATGTATCAGCAGCATCTTCATTGTTACTGTTGATGTTCTGTGTGAAAAAAAGAAAAACTTAACGGCAAGATTTAGAGGTAATTTAAACATTGGACTGGTTTAACTAGAGCAGTGCTTCTCAAACTTTTTAGTATGGCGGACCGGCAGGAATTTTTCCATAGCTCCAGGGACCGGTTCACTATTTTCCCTGTACTGACATGGTATTAAAATGTAATTATTTTATTTTATTTGTTTCATTTTATGTGCTTATTGCTAATAATTGACACATTCTTTAGGGTTAATATTAATGGTTGCAAACGGAAGAATATAATTACTTTTTTCTGTCCTTTCTTGATAACTTCTGCGGACCGGCGGCTGATGGCCCACCGACCGGCACCGGTCCGCGGACCAACACTTTGAGAAGCACTGAACTAGAGGATTAACAAGTTAGGGCTGGGTGAATGTATTGTTTACATAGACTCACCTGTGAAGCTGGGTGAATGTATTGTTTACATAGACTCACCTGTAAAGCTGGGTGAATGTATTGTTTACATAGACTCACCTGTAAAGCTGGGTGAATGTATTGTTTACATAGACTCACCTGTAAAGCTGTGGGGATGTATTGTTTACCTGAAATCACCTGTAAAGCTATGGGGATGTATTGTTTACCTGAACTCACCTGTAAAGCTGTGGGCATGTATTGTTTACATAGACTCACCTGTAAAGCTGTGGGGATGTATTGTTTACCTGAAATCACCTGTAAAGCTGTGGGGACGTATTGTTTACCTGAACTCACCTGTAAAGCTCTGGGCATGTATTGTTTACCTGAACTCACCTGTAAAGCAGCAGGAATGTATTGATAACCCTGTAAGACCAAGATCTGCCGACTCAGCCCCTCTTCTTGGTACACCCACCTGACCACAGCCTGGAAGAATGTGTGTGGCAAGTGTCAAAACATTCAATTTTGTCAAACCTCAACTAATGTTATCTTACATGGCTAAAATTATGAATAGCAATGTGACAGATAGTCATTGCTAGTCATTTATAATATTACGAGAACTTTGTATGAAAAATTATTTTAGGATTTTTTTAAAGCAGTAACTTAAATTACATAAATTTAATATACATGTATGAGAAGAAAAACTTTGATTTGCCCCAGATTATTTCAACCCCCTTGCCGTATCACAACCGTTTTATCCCAACCTCTGACATACTTACAGCATCTATGGCTTTCACCATCCACGTGCATTGCATATCTACTGCCATCTCGCGAGGGCACTTGTTCTCCTGTTGGCATCAATGTGTATCTTTTAAATGTATGACACTTAACTCCTTATTTTATCAGGCAAGTACAATAGTAAAACAGATCTCATAGGAACACAGAACATATTCTGATTTTTCACATGCCCCACAGTAATTACCACAACACATTACCACTGACCACTGTTTTGTGTACAGATCAATTAACTAAAAAAATAAAAATAAAATAAAATGACCTCAATTCTCTGGGTGACCAGGTAAGGTGAACTTTTGCTGAGTATGTAGTCCACCAGCTGTTCCCCGACACACTTCTCAATGCAGTGAAACAAAACATTGCGACCCTGAAAACATGAGACGGCCATTATGGATGTTATTTTTATCACATCTTAAGTTTTAGAGCTAAAATTAACCATAATACATCAGATCCGCCCCTTTTTAATATTATTACCCTGGGAGCGTTCCTACTTTACTCGGACCGCCAGTTCTATCTGTTAATTCCTGTTGTAGAGCAAACATTTAACAATGCCATCCAGGATGATGTCTTCACAAATCGAAATTTGAACCCCAAAATTGAAAACAAAGTTTGGTAAAAGTCTTTCACCTGATTAGAAACTGGAAGTTGACAAAAGAATAATGTTACCATGACAACCACATTAACTAATATCTCCATGACAACCAAAAGTCAACTGACCTTGTAGAAGAGACAATCCACCCTGACAGGGGCCACAGGAATAATGGCTTTCAGCAAAGATGTAGAAATGACTGGACGGTGTTCCAATGCGGAGAAAAACAGTGGAATGTCTATCTGTAAAAGTATATATAGTGAATTATTTTTTTTTATAAACAGCTCTTCCTCAACTAGAAATCCAAATAATTCATCTTGTTTAACATGCTTATTATTAAAATATGAAATGATGTTAAAATAAAATAAAATCATGATCATTAAAAAAAATTAATTGTAGCTTGGAGATTTGATGATAAATTTATTTTTTATAACAACATAAATATTACATCAACTAATTTATATCACAGAAAACTGAAGCATAAAAAACTTTGTTAAATTAAGGCAATGAATGTTTGACATTAGAGTCTATGAGGCCGATTGTTGTGCTGGATCTTTGAAGTCTTGAAGACATCATTTGAAGAACACAATGTGAAATAAACATAAAAAAGAAATGCCCACATTGAAATGGGTGTTTAGAAGATTAAAGACTTTATTTCAATTCATTATTCAACTGGTAAATCTATACACCTTAATTGGAAAAAAAAAGAGTTAAAAGGTTACTTTTGTAGAATAAAAAAACACAAAATAGTGACATAGAGAATTCTATTATTTTTAAAGAAAAAAATTTAATGTTACATTATATAATAAACCATTGAAAGGAAGATAACTTTCTGTTGAGAAATGGCACCATACCTCATCATCTCCCTTGAGTGTTATATCTACTCGAGCTCCTCTGTCCAGCAAAGTGTGGGCTAGGTCAGTATTACCTTGAACTAAGGCATAAAATATAGGAGTCTTGCCCCTGTCTCCCTGTATATTGGTCAGAAAATTAAACAGAGGAGAATCAAGAATCAAGTAACAGAGAAAATAATTCAACATTTTAATCCAGCCAGATTTTCAATCAAGTCAATGATGCTGATTATCTAATTCTTAGAAACATTCTAAAGCAAGTACACTACAATATACTCAAAAGTGATTAAGAGTGCATATATCCAGTTCAAAAAGTTTATAAACTTCCATATGTCATCATTATGATGATTTGAAACTAGAGACATTAGTAATCTCATAAGTTAATACAGTCAAACATTGAAATTTACAGAATAAAGTCTTCACACAGAGGATAGAAATTTGACTAAGACAGCAAATTAAATCTTGATATTTGGCGTGCAGTCCAGAAGTAGAGAAACGTGCTGGCAAGTCTCACCATGTTCCTAAAGTTGACGTTAATCTTAAGTTTGAGCCTCAGCATCCGCCTGACAATCTGTGTGTCACCGGCCAGAACACTGTGAGCAAACTCCTGAAGAAAATATGAGCAGACGTGAACAGAAAATGGTACACAGATTCATGGACTTGTCACACCAGACATCATAAAAACTGGGAGTTGTAACACTTTGTTTCAAATAAGCTTAACTAATTTCAAATAGTTTTCAATTATCGATTCAAATTGTTTTTGTACTTTGAAAACATTTTTCAACATTTTAGGTGCTAAATAATACTACTGAACCTCATCATGCAAGGAAGGCTTAGTTGATGTTCTGTTTAATGCTGTTACAGCTGGTAAGTCTGATAAGCTAAGATTTCAGTGGGGCATTAATTTAATATAAGGGTACTTACCATAGATGACCGGATGCCGCTGACCACTCGGATGATGTTTTCAGTGCCCATCTCTAGTGCCAACTGCAACAAGGTTTGACCATTCTGAAATGTACACAGCCCCTCTGTTCTTATACAAAGCCTCTCTGTTCTTATACACATCCCCTCTGTTCTTATACACAGCCCCTCTGTTCTTATACGCAGTCTCTCTGTTCTTATACACAGCCTCTCTGTTCTTATACACAACCTCTCTGTTCTTATACACAACCTCTCTGTTCTTATACACAGCCACTCTGTTATTATACACAGCCGCGCTGTTCTTATACACATCCGCTCTGTTCTTATACACAGCCTCTCTGTTCTTATACACAACCTCTCTGTTCTTATACACAACCTCTCTGTTCTTATACACAGCCACTCTGTTATTATACACAGCCGCGCTGTTCTTATACACAGCCGCTCTGTTCTTATACACAGCCGCTCTGTTCTTATACACAGCCGCACTGTTCTTATACACATCCGCTCTGTTCTTATACACAGCCGCTCTGTTCTTATACACAACCACTCTGTTCTTATACACAACCACTCTGTTCTTATACACAACCACTCTGTTCTTATACACAACCACTCTGTTCTTATACACAACCACTCTGTTCTTACTGGGGGTGGTCAAAAGTACATGCAGTCTTTGTTTTCACATTTACTCAATGTCACAAATTTGTTGTTAAATGTACATAGCCTTTTTTTTCTCGTTTTTTTAAAACATATTAAAACATATTACATATACTCAGTCACAAATTAGTTGCTAAATTACACAATGTCCCCCGCAGCATGCTGTTTTACAAAGTTTTTATTTCAAAGCATTAGCCGAGTAGATTGAAAGCTTTAACCCTTGATAAACTTTATATATGATGCTGGCTGTGTTCATAGATGTTTTATATATGATGCTGGCTGTGTTCATGGATGTTTTATATATGATGTTGGCTGTGTTCATAGATGTTTAATATATGATGCTGGCTGTGTTCATGGATGTTTTATATATGATGCTGGCTGTGTTCATAGATGTTTTATATATGATGTTGGCTGTGTTCATGGATGTTTTATATATGATGTTGGCTGTGTTCATGGATGTTTTATATATGATGCTGGCTGTGTTCATAGATGTTTGATATATGATGTTGGCTGTGTTCATAGATGTTTGATATATGATGTTGGCTGTGTTCATGGATGTTTGATATATGATGTTGGCTGTGTTCATGGATGTTTGATATATGATGTTGGCTGTGTTCATAGATGTTTGATATATGATGTTGGCTGTGTTCATAGATGTTTGATATATGATGTTGGCTGTGTTCATGGATGTTTTATATATGATGCTGGCTGTGTTCATGGATGTTTTAGATATGATGCTGGCTGTGTTCATGGATGTTTTATATATGATGTTGGCTGTGTTCATAGATGTTTTATATATGATGTTGGCTGTGTTCATAGATGTTTTATATATGATGTTGGCTGTGTTCATAGATGTTTTATATATGATGTTGGCTGTGTTCATAGATGTTTTATATATGATGTTGGCTGTGTTCATGGATGTTTTATATATGATGTTGGCTGTGTTCATGGATGTTTTAGATATGATGTTGGCTGTGTTCATAGATGTTTTATATATGATGTTGGCTGTGTTCATAGATGTTTTATATATGATGTTGGCTGTGTTCATGGATGTTTTAGATATGATGTTGGCTGTGTTCATAGATGTTTTATATATGATGTTGGCTGTGTTCATGGATGTTTTATATATGATGTTGGCTGTGTTCATAGATGTTTTATATATGATGTTGGCTGTGTTCATGGATGTTTTATATATGATGTTGGCTGTGTTCATGGATGTTTTATATATGATGTTGGCTGTGTTCATAGATGTTTTATATATGATGTTGGCTGTGTTCATGGATGTTTTATATATGATGTTGGCTGTGTTCATAGATGTTTTATATATGATGTTGGCTGTGTTCATGGATGTTTTAAAATTTTATCAATAAAAAATAAAATCCCCTGCAATTACCAAATAAATTAATAATATAATAAAGTCAAAAATTTCCATAAAATAAAGAATTATGAGAAAAACTGTCCATCAATGAACTCATCACTGACCTTCTGGACATCCACCCTGCACCACTCGTTGATCAGTCGGCGGACACTCATGGCGTCATCTTTGGCCACCGCCTCCCATATACCTGGCTACAGACAAACAAGGAGATTGCATTACAGAAATGATGGATAGTTGGGAAGGTCTTAGTATAACAGGTGAGGTCCTAATGTAACAGGGGAGGTCCTAGTGTAACAGGTGAGGTATTAGTGTAACAGGATAGGTCGTAGTGTAACGGGTGAGGTCCTAGTGTAACAGGGGAGGTCCTAGTGTAACAGGGGAGGTCCTAGTGTAACAGGTGAGGTATTAGTGTAACAGGATAGGTCCTAGTGTAACAGGGGAGGTCCTAGTGTAACAGGGGAGGTCCTAGTGTAACAGGTGAGGTATTAGTGTAACAGGATAGGTCGTAGTGTAACGTGTGAGGTCCTAGTGTAACATGTGAGGTCCTAGTGTAACATGTGAGGTCCTAGTGTAACAGGTGAGGTCTTACTGTAACGTGTGAGACTTTTCTGTAACAGGGGAGGACCTAGCGTAACAGAGGTGGTCTTAGTGTAACATGGTAGGTCCTTGTGTGGTCGGGGTGGTCTTGGTGAACAAAGGACGATCTTTGGATAGAACTGGTGGTCCGAGTAAAGTAGGAATGCTCCCAGGGTAATAATATTGAAAAGGGGGGGGGGATCTGATGTATTATGGTTGGTGCTAGTGTTGGAGCGGTGGCGCATGTGTATAGATGGGCGGCGGATGCACACATGTACTTTTTTAAAAAGGGTACAACAAAAGGGTGTGTTAGGGTGAGGTCAAGGTTATCAGGCAAGGGTATGTTAGGGTGGGGTCCGTCAAGGTTATCGTGGAAGGTCCTTGTGTTGACAATTTGAGGGAAGGTCTGGGTCTATAGCAAATTTAATGTTGGTAAGCCACTATGGATTTTTAGCCAGCCGGATCTTGTCTTCATTTTTAGCTGACTTCATGATCAAAGGAGCGAAACAAAACGAGCGAAGAGAAATAGAGAGAAAGAGGGAGGTAGAGTGTTGGCTTGAGAGTGGCCCAAATCTCCTCAGATGACTCCCCCCACCCCCGGGCCCGACTTGATGATGCTAATAATTGAGAAGATTGCGTATTAATTTGGTGATTTAATGCTCGTTAAAAATTTTAACATTTCATAGAATCAATAATTGGCTAGATCGATAAACGGATGCTACATTAAATGAGACATTAGATCATTAGATGAGACGGAATCACAATCATGTAATTGGCTTTGTTTCCTTCATTTTATATTACAGCGTATTTGTGATTACATGTTCATGTTTCATTAAGTGTAACCCCCCCCAACCTCCCCCCTCCCACACACACACACACAGACACATTTTTTGTATGTTTGTTTAACCTTCATAATTTATGTAAATTGTGATTTCCCTTTCGTTTATTTAAGATTATTTGAAAGCTTTCATCGAATCGATAATAGGCATCACCAGGGATGGTGTCTTCAGATGCGGTACAAAATCAATCACGTATTTCTTCCTCTTCTACCCCGCTCCAGTAACAGCAATGGAAAAATTTTGGCACTGTTATGCTGGGTTCCTTTTCTATTGGCACCCTGTTCTGTTGGCACCCTGTTCTGTTGGCATCCAGTTCTATTGGCAGCCTGTTTTTTTCGGCCCACTGTCCTGTTGGCACCATGTTTTGTTGGCACCATGTTTTGTTGGCACCATGTTTTGTTGGCACCATGTTTTGTTGGCACCATGTTTTGTTGGCACCCTGTTCTGTTGGAACCATGTTTTGTTGGCACCCTGTCCTGTTGGCAGCCAGTTCTTTTGGCAGCCTGTTTTGTTGGCACCATGTTTTGTCGGCACCCTGTCCTGTTGGCACCTTGTCCTGTTGGCACCTTGTCCTGTTGGCACCCTGTCCTGTTGGCACCTTGTCTTGTTGGCACCCTGTCCTGTTGGCACCCTGTCCTGTTGGCAACTTGTCCTGTTGGCACCTTGTCCTGGTAGCTCCAATGACACCCATTTAAGTTGTATTTTTGTTTTCCAACCCGTATGAGGGTGTCACATGGTGTGATCTACGCACCAAACAACAATTGCTCAGGTTTTAAAGTGAGCGATAAATCGCGATAAGATGAACTCACACGAACATGACTTGATCCCACGCAATGGTAACGTGAAGCCACCGCCATCTGTACCAATCAATGAGATATCATCACTCTGCAGGAGCCGGTGAACACTTGGAACCCCATTACCCCAACCAAGGCCCAGAGTCAACACTCAGTCCATGCAAACACGACCCCCAAGTGAGTACAAAGCGTTGGTAGAAGCAAATATGTGAGATACTGTGATAATATTAGCTCTAGGTTAGAGGGGCCCGCCTCAACCCATAGTGATTAACACCCAACAAGAGTTATCGCACCATGCGGGTTTTACTATAATTGTATCGTTTTTAATGCTCTACGCGGGTCTAACTGAAGTTGATATTATCAAAACAAATTTTAGTTTTTAGGTAATGTTTAATAATAGGTACAGTAATAATTCAGACCACAGGTGCTGTTAAATATTACAACTTTTGTATATCAAATTAAGATAACTTATTTGTCAGGTACTGTGTATTTCCAAGAAATTGCATATCCAAGGTTTAGTATCTCCCTGTATAGTCTGTCTCAGGATTTTACCAAACTGTCTTTCTCCATGACGAAGTCTTCAATAGTGTTCTTGTCTCGTCGACTGTATACATTACATATTGTATTTATGATGGACCATAGTTCTCAGGACTCAGGTCCTGTATATTTTGAGCAACTTTTATAAACGTGATGTTCATAATGTGATATCCATAATGTGATGTCGATACTGTAATGTCTATAATGTAAAATTATGCTGTGATGTCTATGGTGTGATGTCCATAATGTGATGTCTATGCTGTGATGTCCATAATGTGATGTACATGCTGTGATGTCCATAATGTGATGTCTATGCTGTGATGTCTATAATGTGATGTACATGATGTGATATCCATAATGTGATGTCTATAATGTGAAGTCCATGCTGTGGTGTCTATAATGTGAAGTCCATGCTGTGATGTCTATGCTGTGATGTCCATAATGTGATGTCCATAATGTGATGTACATGCTGTGATGTCTATGCTGTGATGTCCATAATGTGATGTACATGATGTGATGTCCATAACGTGATGTCCATGCTGTGATGTCCATAATGTGATGTACATGCTGTGATGTCCATAATGTGATGTCCATGCTGTGATGTCTATGCTGTGATGTCCATAATTTGATGCACATGCTGTGATGTCCATAATGTGATGTACATGCTGTGATGTCCATAATGTGATGTACATGCTGTGATGTCCATAATGTGATGTCTATGCTGTGATGTCTATAATGTGAAGTCCATGCTGTGATGTCTATGCTGTGATGTCCATAATGTGATGTACATGCTGTGATGTCCATAATGTGATGTCCATGCTGTGATGTCCATGCTGTGATGTACATGCTGTGATGTCCATAATGTAATGTCCATGCTGTGATGTCCATGCTGTGATGTCCATGCTGTGATGTCCATGCTGTGATGTCCATGCTGTGATGTCCATGCTGTGATGTCCACAATGTATACCAACATTACACTAACAGTACTTACTCTACTACATGTACTTACCACGTATCGGGAGAATATTTTCCTCACTGCTATTGAAACCTGTGGTGACGTCATCACGAACTCTAACGGGAATTCCCCATGCTACGGAGTCCATGTGAATAGTATAAAAATAAATAACATTAACCATTATGTGCAGAGCTAGGATTTAAAAAAATAAATAATTTGACACAGATCTCTGAATGTAATACATATAAATTCTGAATGTAATAAAATGATATAAAATGTAAGAGACAACTGACAGAAATTAATTGAGAGAATGCCAGATTGCAACTGACATATGCAAGTAAAAAGTCTAGCATGTGATGTAGTACTGTGGCAACTATGTCTCCACTCTCCACTGTAATGAAAGTAGGAAATAGATTGAATGAAAATGTAAGAGAATTTTAGAATAAGACAACATGTGTAGTGTGTAGTATGGTAAGTGGTATCCCAAATTTGGTTTATTTACAATGTCATTAGTACTAAGGCTGTTAGATCACGGTTTGCTCCTTTGCACTTTATTAGCTGCTTGACAGTTATTGTCTCCCTTAAAGTTTTGGCAGAGGTAATGTCCCTTACCTTGTTAGCTATAGGGCAATGGTAGTGTCCCTTACCTTGTTAGCTATAGGGCAATGGTAATGTCCCTTACCTTGTTAGCTATAGGGCAGTGGTAATGTCCCTTACCTTGTTAGCTATAGGGCAATGGTAGCGTCCCTTACCTTGTTAGCTATAGGGCAATGGTAATGTCCCTTACCTTGTTAGCTATAGGGCAGTGGTAATGTCCCTTACCTTGTTAGCTATAGGGCAATGGTAGTGTCCCTTACCTTGTTAGCTATATAGAAGTCAGCATTACACCGCAGGAAGGCCTCCACAACGTCAGGGTCCGACTGGCCGGACTTCAGGTAGTACATCAGCGGGGTGTTGCCGTCCTGTGGCAGACAAGAAACTACTTTAGAGATCGCACTTGATCACATGAGTTAAACTCAAGGCCCGCGGGCCACATCAGGTCAAAAGTAAAATTGTATCGGGCCAGAGAAATTTTGACCAATATACACTTAAATCTAACCAAAGACAGATAATGTAATGGTCATTTTTTAAATGGCCCTGCGATATGTAGTGCAAATAAAATTCCCTATTTATGAAAACATCAATTTTGAACCAAGTTAACGCTGTGGTTTACCCCAGTTCGCAAGGCGCTATAGTAACTTTGAGGCGCATAATAAAGTAATTTAAAGCTGTTGCTTAAAAATGAGCAATAAGTGTAAACTGCATCTGTAGATTTGATGATGTAGCTATAAGAGAGCTGCAGTGTAATGGGACAATAAAAGCAACGCATGGCAATGTAGGTCTTGACTATTTATCCGGTTCTGCCCGAAACCTTACGTGTCATTTGAGTTTTCGCCCGCAAAGCGATTGAAGTTGACAACCCTGTACTAACTTACATACATGTTATGAACAATCTTGAGATTTAATCTCTTGAAGATTTGGCTAACACCTGGGCAACACTTCTACTGATGGGCAGTGCCATACAACTTATAGCGTTACGCTCTCTCGCCGTCCTAACCCACCGATAATGTCCAGCGCGGGGCACGAAGCCAGCAAGTGCATTAACCTTTTCAGAGGCTAGGCTGCAATGCCGACAGTTCAAGCACCTGTATTAGATATTTGACAATGACAGAAATGACGGGGAAGACTACAAAAACTATAGAGCACGCGTGGCGGGCCATATTCCATGAAATAAAGATTTGTGAGGGCCGGATTAAGATAATTTTTAAAAAATGACCTACATTGAGAGGTTGTTTTTTTAAAGCAAAATTTTAATGTGAAGAGTGAAACTGAGATCTTGAATGTAGTAAATAGGCGAGAAAAGGCGCAATGCCACTGGTTTTGATACGTGTGATAGCACGCAGGTGAGAGTTAGTTCTTGTTAAAATTCATAAAGGAAAATGTCTGCTCACACAAGCATGTCGAGCTAAACAAGCTGAGTATTTTCTTAGCAAATGTTCGAATTTCTTGAAGTCCGTCTTTATCCAGCTGACGTTAAAGGTCAACGAGAGAAAGCGGTTGTTGTCTGCTGCGACATTCAGCATAAGTTTGTTACTCAACGTGTTCCAGTTGCAGTTAACCTGGAGCACCATCATGGTCCACAGACAAAGGCAAAGAGAAAAACGTAATTTACTTCTCATTAGTTGCATAAGTCCTAAAAGCGTATTTGAAATTTATCAGCCAGGAATATGATATCTGCAACATAGATCAACCTTTGCTCATTGAAATTTCTCTCTGGAAATGATTGTCATTTCTCTCTTGTCATGATTTCCTGTAGTGAAGGGGAATGTGTGGTGGGGACGCGGTGGTCGAGTGGCAACGCACTGGACTGTCGTACCGATGGTCACGGGTTCGAATCCGTGTGAAGGCAAGGGTTTGTTCCCGGGGCCTAGGGCGTCCCTGAGTCACCCCGCTCCAAATGGGTACCTAACACTACATGTAGTTAGGCGGCTGGGTAATGCGTGGAACCCACAAAGCCGTGGCCTGTGAGCGCTGCATCACTTGCCAAACAGATCATCTGTCATGGTCTGTGGACGCAACTATCTTCTGCATAGAAGGAGCGTCTGTATAGATAAGATAAGATAAGATAAGATAGGCTGCATTTCAGACAGTTGCGTTTGAAAAAGTTGCAGATGTTCGCAAAAGGCCTTGATATGTGAACATAATTGGCTTAACACTGCACTGAAGACTTGTGTTTAACAGGTTTAGATGTCTTGTCACATCAACTAAAAATGCAAACTCTGCCAACCAAGCAGTATTTAATAATTCTGGAATCGGTTGTTTCTTATTTTACGCGTATTGCCCAAATTCTTTTTTAATTGTGTAGGAGCGCTGGAGTGCTTTCCCCTGACTGAGCCTCTGACATCATTGTGAATTTGTGATACGCATCTTCGTTTTCTCCATGGATGTCAAGGAGAAACTGCTAAAACGGTTTGTGAAACAGAGCTTTAAAGCGAATAGTTTATAGCTTTTATCACTGGCTTAATGAGATAATCACATTAAAAATGTTTAGCACAAAGAACTTGTTGAATGATACAGAGATGTTTAAGAGCTTTGTCACCCTCTTCGCTGACATTGTTACAGACAAGTTTTGCTAGTCCACTGTGCTCACCAGTCATAACAGGGGTAACCTCTGTAGTAATTACACATTTTTTCCCCATGGAATTTAATTTAACAAATCTGTTCCGCTTGTTTTTTCTTTAAGAGTCTGAAGGTCAAGTAATTGGTAAACAATAAAAACATTATCAATTTTTGTCATCATTTGACTTACTCAAAACAGCACACAATTTCGACTTTTCTTATCAATACAATTTCGTTATAGAAATAATACGTCAGTCAATTAATTATTTCAGATGAGGCCGCGGGCCATTTAAAATTGCATCGCACGCCGGTTTTGGCCCGCGGGCCGGACTTTTGACACCCCTGCTTTATGGTCACCAATGTGAAACCTGAAATTCAGACAAGGAACAGGAGAGACAACTATGTCTTAAAATCTAAAACAAACAAACGCAATGAAATAAATGAGTTTTTGATGTAAAACATTCTAGCCATTTTACTTTCTACTTTTTTGTATTGTGTTTTGTATGCTTTGTTAGTGTTCTATACTATTCACAATGAACGTAATAAGGAATACCAAGCTACTAAAATTATTTTGTTAAAATTCAATTTACTCAATTTTCCAAACATTTGAGCACGTAATTTATTGTAAATCCATCGATGAAATAATTATGCAAATGATAAGTCTTTTTAAATGTGGCAACACCACTTCTTAAACTTACAAAAATTCATTTACAGGAAATACACAAACTTCATAAAAATTAGCAACCAATGACGAAAAACAAAAATGAGTGTCGGTAGTATGAAGGTCATTGACCGTGTCCCTCAACAACATGCTGAAAGGTTTATCCAAAGGAAGCAGTTCGCCCCTTATTAAAGACCAATTCAAAAAACTTAAACAAATTTATCATCTTTAAACAATGGGAAGTAGGTAAACATAGAATTCCAAGATTCCACCCGGACAGACAAAGCGTATTGATAAAAATGTGATCAAAATAGCATTAACGCTGACTGGTATGAGCATACACTTGCCATTCCATCTCCATTAAAACAAAGACTCACTAACAGACATGAAATTAATATTATACGGATTTTAAAATGAAATAAAAAGTTCCTAGTAGACGAACATTTGGACGTGAACTCGACTATTTCCACGTTCATCCCCTAACATGAGCCACTGAGTCACATGTACCTGTTCCTGAACGTTCATCCCCTAACATGAGCCACTGAGTCACATGTACCTGTTCCTGAACGTTCATCCCCTAACATGAGCCACTGAGTCACATGTACCTGTTCCTGAACGTTCATCCCCTAACATGAGCCACTGAGTCACATGTACCTGTCCCTGAACGTTCATCCCCTAACATGAGCCACTGAGTCACATGTACCTGTCCCTGAGATCTATTTCCACGTTCATCCCCTAACATGAGCCACTGAGTCACATGTACCTGTTCCTGAACGTTCATCCCCTAACATGAGCCACTGAGTCACATGTACCTGTCCCTGAACGTTCATCCCCTAACATGAGCCACTGAGTCACATGTACCTGTTCCTGAGATTTATTTCCACGTTCATCCCCTAACATGAGCCACTGAGTCACATGTATCTGTTCCTGAGATTTATTTCCACGTTCATCCCCTAACATGAGCCACTGAGTCACATGTATCTGTTCCTGAGATTTATTTCCACGTTCATCCCCTAACATGAGCCACTGAGTCACATGTACCTGTTCCTGAGATTTATTTCCACGTTCATCCCCTAACATGAGCCACTGAGTCACATGTACCTGTTCCTGAGATTTATTTCCACGTTCATCCCCTAACATGAGCCACTGAGTCACATGTACCTGTTCCTGAACGTTCATCCCCTAACATGAGCCACTGAGTCACATGTACCTGTTCCTGAACGTTCATCCCCTAACATGAGCCACTGAGTCACATGTACCTGTCCCTGAACGTTCATCCCCTAACATGAGCCACTGAGTCACATGTACCTGTCCCTGAACGTTCATCCCCTAACATGAGCCACTGAGTCACATGTACCTGTCCCTGAGATCTATTTCCACGTTCATCCCCTAACATGAGCCACTGAGTCACATGTACCTGTTCCTGAACGTTCATCCCCTAACATGAGCCACTGAGTCACATGTACCTGTCCCTGAACGTTCATCCCCTAACATGAGCCACTGAGTCACATGTACCTGTTCCTGAGATTTATTTCCACGTTCATCCCCTAACATGAGCCACTGAGTCACATGTACCTGTTCCTGAGATTTATTTCCACGTTCATCCCCTAACATGAGCCACTGAGTCACATGTATCTGTTCCTGAGATTTATTTCCACGTTCATCCCCTAACATGAGCCACTGAGTCACATGTATCTGTTCCTGAGATTTATTTCCACGTTCATCCCCTAACATGAGCCACTGAGTCACATGTACCTGTTCCTGAGATTTATTTCCACGTTCATCCCCTAACATGAGCCACTGAGTCACATGTACCTGTCCCTGAGATCTATTTCCACGTTCATCCCCTAACATGAGCCACTGAGTCACATGTACCTGTTCCTGAACGTTCATCCCCTAACATGAGCCACTGAGTCACATGTACCTGTCCCTGAACGTTCATCCCCTAACATGAGCCACTGAGTCACATGTACCTGTCCCTGAACGTTCATCCCCTAACATGAGCCACTGAGTCACATGTACCTGTCCCTGAACGTTCATCCCCTAACATGAGCCACTGAGTCACATGTACCTGTCCCTGAACGTTCATCCCCTAACATGAGCCACTGAGTCACATGTACCTGTTCCTGAGATTTATTTCAACGTTAACACAGATGAAAATATCGGGATGACGTCATTCAGCTTAAAAAAAAATATAAATATAAAGAAGAACGACACAACGAATAAAAATCTTCTTTTCCAAAAGCCTTTAACTGTAAAGACAGACGACGTAACGATCAAAGATTTTTAGATAAAAAGAAAATGGATCCCATATTTCAGTAAGGCCCGTATTTCTCACAGCAGATTGATTATTCACTTAATGTTGTCTCGGTATCATGGCTATCTGTACATTCATAGTCGAAAAAAAACCTTGCCTGACTTCGATCATTCAACGTAGTTTACCATTTAAAAGAGTATTTCAACGTCCGAATGTAGAGGGGACATATACACAACTATGACCAAAAGACCGATGCAATTTACGAAATTATTTTATTCCCCCACCCTTTTTGCTCTCCATTTACCATCTCCCTCCATCACACCATCAAAGAAGTGCTGGAACTGAAGCCAGGTCATTTCCCAGTGACCAAAACAATTGTGAGTTTGTGACAAGTAGTTTGTGGATTCGTGAGGTAATCACGGACCTGAAGTTACTGCCCTGAAAAAAGAGTAGTGTGCCCCTGGTTCTCCTGTGATGTGAGTAATGGGAGGTAAAGATAAAAAATGGATGTTTCAGTTTCCATTCGTATTTTTGTTAAAGACACAACAAGCCCGGCCCTAACACTAAAGGAAACATCATCTAGTCATAACACAGGACACCACAACTCTCCTGGCACCACTGGACAACACTTTTTTTTACTGCCACTCTCTCACTGTTACACACTTACTGCCACTCTCCTAATGCCACATTCCGACTGTTGACCCAAGTCCTTAAACAACTGTTGAAATAAGCTGTTCTAAATCAGACCTTAACTAAAGCAAAATCAATTCTGCACTTACATCCACGTTATCAGAACAATGCAACGATGGACAGCCACATAGTCAGAACAATGCAACGATGGACATCCCCATAGTCAGAACAATGCAACGATGGACATTCACATGGACAGAACAATGCAAAGATGGACATCCACATAGTCAGAACAATGCAACGATGGACATCCACATAGTCAGAACAATGCAAAGATGGACATCCACATTGTCAGAACAATGCAACGATGGACATCCACATAGTCAGAACAATGCAAAGATGGACATCCACATTGTCAGAACAATGCAACGATGGACATCCACATAATCAAAACAATGCAACGATGGACATCCACATAGTCAGAACAATGCAACGATGGACATCCACATAGTCAGAACAATGCAACGATGGACATCCACATAGTCAGAACAATGCAAAGATGGACATCCACATAGTCAGAACAATGCAACGATGGACATCCACATAGTCAGAACAATGCAACGATGGACATCCACATAATCAAAACAATGCAACGATGGACATCCACATAGACACAACAATGCAACGATGGACATCCACATAATCAGAAAAATGCAACGATGGACATCCACATAGACAGAACAATGCAACGATGGACATCCACATAGAACAATGCAACGATGGACATCCATATAGACACAACAATGCAACGATGGACATCCACATAGACACAACAATGCAACGATGGACATCCACATAGAACAATGCAACGATGGACATCCACATAGACACAACAATGCAACGATGGACATCCACATAGACACAACAATGCAACGATGGACATCCACATAGAACAATGCAACGATGGACATCCACATAGACACAACAATGCAACGATGGACATCCACATAGATCAGAACAATGCAACGATGGACATCCACATAATCAGAACAATGCAACGATGGACATCCACATAGAACAATGCAACGATGGACATCCACATAGACACAACAATGCAACGATGGACATCCACATAATCAGAACAATGCAACGATGGACATCCACATAGTCAGAACAATGCAACGATGGACATCTACATAATCAGAACAATGCAACGATGGACTTACGGCAAAGTCTCTTTATAGTCACCCCAAACTGAAAGACGGACAGCCATCCTTAACCATGATTAAGTCGAACAAAAAGAAGATTATCTACAGGAAGCAGAAATCTTGCCTTTTTACAACGATCAAGGCGAGGAAAGAAACGATCCTAAGTAAACGAACTTAAGTTTAAAGAGATGAATTATGCAAGACTTCAGTTTTTCCAAGAAAAATTATGCTGTCAGAGTTCAACAAAGTGATGCGGAAACATAGGTATATCTTGTAATATATAAAATTCCCATTTGAAACTAAACCAAGATGGAGGTGTTTGTCTCAATAAGAAATCAAAGCCTAATCTACCTCGCAGACGTAATGGTCAATGCTGTCCTCTGTTAAGTTGGGGGGTGGGTGGGTGGGTTTATAAGCAACTTGACAACAAAACCACTGCATATTGGTCCCATCTCCAGAACCTCTACGGTAGTGTGGGGTGAGTCAAACAATGCATGGATTCAAGGAGGCTCATTAAATGGTACAAGTTCTGTCTCTCTGACAGTACAGTATAATATGATCAATAATAAGTAATGCCATCTCATCAAAGTTTGTCCCGGAAGTAAGGCTTTTCACATGGGTTCATTAATGATTTGCAGCCTACTCTTAATGTTCGTCAATCAGAAATAAATGACTTTCAAGAAATATATTACATCCACGCAGTACTTAAACACCAACCCCTGGCACAACACATATACACGCACAAGAAGAGGAAGAGAACGAACGGGAGTTGTCGATCGTATCGTAAAGATTTGTGTTCCACAATCGATTGTGGCCCCTTAATCTCCCGCGCTCCCCTGTTTGACGACAAGGAAGAAGGAAGTGACGAAATAATAGCACGGCTCTTTAGATGGTTCCGGAATACGGAGCTACAACGACCTCTGCGTGTTAGGAGATCTGCCAAGTAGAGTTGTTCCATTTGGAATTGGGCGAATTTTCGGGGACATCAAAGCGGCAAGCTTTGGATTGAGTTTGAGGCCAACATTTTCTATAAAACAAATACCATTCACAGCCATTTTCATCATTATTGTTTCGTTGAGACATCAGCAAGCTTAAAATTATATTGCCACTGTGGCCTCGTATTTCTTTCTACATCAAGAGAAACATCATTTACACAATGATTGGATGTTCCCGCAATGGCTTAAAATTTTGGTCTGTTATCTTTTGTTTTTCTTCAATTTTGTAACGGTTGTCACATTAGTCTGTCATCATAAAATAGTAGTAAAATGTTGGTCCATTATCTTGAAGCAATAGCTGAATGTTGTTCTTTCATATTAAAGGGTGGTTGAAGCGTGTCTATATTCATGAAGTATTAGTTGAATATATGTCTTTCATCATAACGAAGCGGTCGAATATTGGTCTATTGTGTTATAGCAGCAGCCGAATGTTGGTCCAATTGGATAGTTACGAAATAGTAAGATTTGTGTGTGTGCAGAGTTCATTTTAAAATGCTATTATTTGTACAGTCCATCTTAAACAAAGAACTGAGAGAGCACCTACACCGCGGAAACGTTAGCTCAAAGGAGAGCGTCACACACAACATTGATAGAAAGCTGGAGGGGTGGGGGGGGGGCGACAAGACTTAAAGGCAACATTCAAATTGTGACAAACACAAGTGCCCTCTGCAGAAATAATAATACACTCGACATTAAACCTACATTTGACCGGACACTACTGGTGGACACACGCTGTGTGAAAAGAGTGTGTTTACGTGTGTGGGGGGGGGGTTGTGTTAGGATAAAAAGTCATGACAAGACAAATAGAAGGTGAGAGAGATCGTTGGATGAATTTTTCAGAAAATAGCAGAAGAGAGCATGGGAAACAAAGTGTTGAGATCTTCTGACATAGAAGCAAAGTTAAGATGGAGATCAAGGGAGAGAAAGCATTGGATTTCCGTTGTTTTTATTAATCATTTAAGATGAATGGGATTCGATATACCCCGGAAATGACGGATGATTTAATGATAATAATTGAGTTAAATTCTGACAGGGAGCCAGGGGTCTAGATCAGGGGTTCTGACAGGGAGCCAGGGGTCAAGAATAGGGGTTAGGAAAGGGAGCCAGGGGTCTAGATCAGGGGTTCTGACAGGGAGCCAGGGGTCAAGAATAAGGGTTAGGAAAGGGAGCCAGGGGTCTAGACCAGGGGTTCTGACAGGGAGCCAGGGGTCTAGAATAGGGGTTAGGAAAGGGAGCCAGGGGTCTAGATCAGGGGTTCTGATAATTCAATGTCAGCGATTTTGTATAAAAAACTAATGCTTAGCATTATTCCACACATGCACGTGTTAGATACGATTATGACTGTATTTATATCACAGACTTGCTTGGTTGATGCTTGTGGCCTTTTATGCCATATGGCTTTATTTTAATTATTTATGCCACAAATTTAAAAGATTGATTTAAAAGTTTATATATTTATAAATCACACCGGGATAGAGTTTCGACTAAAAAAACGGGATCCATTATGCAACGGGATCATACTGGAAAAGGATTCTAAAGAGAACGGGGTTCCGTTACGCAGTGGGATAATACTGGGATGGCATTGAAGTATGGGAATACATCGGGAGAAGAGATTACACCTCGAAAGGGATCCCATTATGCAACAGGATCACAATGGGGTTTGTTATCCGAACAAAACATGGAATCATACCAGGGAAAGGGATTACATCACACGTGGGATCCCATGATGCAACGGGATCATACTGCGGTATGTTATCAAACCAAAGTATGGAATCATATCGGGGAAAGCTTTTCGACAAAGTGGATCCCATTTTGCATCGGGATCGTAATGAGTGGGGTACGAAAGAAGATCCATATTACAGGCCCTGGAAAGCCGTATATATTAGCTAATATGTATATATATATATATATATATATATATATATATATATATATATATATATAATATATATATATATAAATAAATATAAAATGAAAACAAATATAATATATATATATATATATATATATATATATATATATATATATATATACACACACACACATATATACAAACACAAATACATGTATATATTATAGTGAAGGGCCAATAAACCGCCAGTGGTTAACTACAGAACCAAAATACAATACTTTTGCCGCGATAGACACACACTCAACGTTCTGTGGTCAGCTACAGTCAGCTCTAATTAACTCTTACCTCATTCTGTCAAGTTCTGTGGTCAGCTACAGTCAGCTCTAATTAACTCTTACCCCATTCTGTCAAGTTCTGTGGTCAGCTACAGTCAGCTCTAATTAACTCTTACCTCATTCTGTCACGTTCTGTGGTCAGCTACAGTCAGCTCTAATTAACTCTTACCTCATTCTGTCAAGTTCTGTGGTCAGCTACAGTCAGCTCTAATTAACTCTTACCCCATTCTGTCAAGTTCTGTGGTCAGCTACAGTCAGCTCTAATTAACTCTTACCCCATTCTGCCACGTTCTGTGGTCAGCTACAGTCAGCTCTAACTAACTCTTACCTCATTCTGTCACGTTCTGTGGTCAGCTACAGTCAGCTCTAATTAACTCTTACCCCATTCTGTCACGTTCTGTGGTCAGCTACAGTCAGCTCTAATTAACTCTTACCCCATTCTGTCACGTTCTGTGGTCAGCTACAGTCAGCTCTAACTAACTCTTACCCCATTCTGTCACGTTCTGTGGTCAGCTACAGTCAGCTCTAACTAACTCTTACCTCATTCTGTCACGTTCTGTGGTCAGCTACAGTCAGCTCTAATTAACTCTTACCCCATTCTGTCACGTTCTGTGGTCAGCTACAGTCAGCTCTAATTAACTCTTACCCCATTCTGCCACGTTCTGTGGTCAGCTACAGTCAGCTCTAACTAACTCTTACCCCATTCTGTCACGTTCTGTGGTCAGCTACAGTCAGCTCTAATTAACTCTTACCCCATTCTGCCACGTTCTGTGGTCAGCTACAGTCAGCTCTAACTAACTCTTACCTCATTCTGTCACGTTCTGTGGTCAGCTACAGTCAGCTCTAATTAACTCTTACCCCATTCTGTCACGTTCTGTGGTCAGCTACAGTCAGCTCTAATTAACTCTTACCCCATTCTGCCACGTTCTGTGGTCAGCTACAGTCAGCTCTAACTAACTCTTACCCCATTCTGTCACGTTCTGTGGTCAGCTACAGTCAGCTCTAATTAACTCTTACCTCATTCTGTCACGTTCTGTGGTCAGCTACAGTCAGCTCTAATTAACTCTTACCCCATTCTGCCACGTTCTGTGGTCAGCTACAGTCAGCTCTAATTAACTCTTACCTCATTATGCCACGTTCTGTGGTCAGCTACAGTCAGCTCTAATTAACTCTTACCTCATTCTGCCTGTTGATGTGGGCACCCAGATTCCGTAGTAGATAGACTACTCTAGCATCATGCATGCCACCAACGGACTTTTGCACCAAGCTCTCGACAGCCAAGAAGAAAGCATTTCTCATCTGAAAGTAGGATCAATGCATGATAAAACAACAACCTATACTGTAATATACATTAACAACTTCTAAATATATATATATATATACTGTGATAAACATACAGAAACAAACTAGTGTCATGCATACTGTAATACATATAATACACATAAAAGAGCAACCTAGTGGTTTGCATTCTGTAAAACACAGAAAACAAGACCCTAGTAGCATAAATACTACATAAATATATTCATTAAAATCATCATACGGCCCCTGGAGACATTTTAATCTTTAAAAAAAGATACTATTTTTACCTATTTGCAAGCAAATGACCTCCTTAGGGACAAGTTCAAACCAGGACTTTTGAGTTTTACCAACTTTTGCCCAAGGATGACTTTCCTAATGTCAAATCTTTTGCATCAAGGTTCTTTTAAATCTTTGGAACAACATACGTGTGCGAAAAGACATGAAATACGTGAAGAACAATTTGAGAACTAAATTTTCTGATGATAATCTCAGGTTGATGTTGATTTTAGGGATATCAAATCTAAAGCCAGAAATATCTAAATATTTTGGCATCCAGGAAACAATTTCAACATTCCCCACTAAAACAGGTGTTCATTTGTAGTGTACCAATGTATTATTAATAATATTAAATATAATATTTAATATTATTAATATTATCAATATACATAATTCCCGTTGTCTGTATGTATTTATGTATGGAATAATGCTGTTAGGTGGCGCTGGGATCGATTTTGTATAAAACTATTTTATGACGTCATTGTTTTATGCTTATATTTTAATTTTTGAAAAGGGAACGATGTAAAAATATGATTTCAGGATTGATAATTATTATGAAACTAAACGCCCTGCGGCGTAGCAACTAGCATACGCCGCAGACTTGCTCATGGAGAGTGCAAAGAGAGTGGAGAAAGAACGGACACAAACTACAGCACGAAGAAATAAAAACAACGCGAGTGAACGTCGGTTAATAAATGGGAGGCAGGTAACACAACCTCAGTGTGCATGTCTTTATGATTATTCGCTTTTTTTTATTTACTTAGTGCTGCTTTTTTGTGCCTGTACTCTCAGCCCCCCCCCCTCAACTCGTTCGCGCATCGTTCTGCACAGGTCGAAAATTGACGGAAAAACTTTTTCGCAAAATGAACGGTTCGCTCTACGTGTTCCACGGAATTTCGTGTTTTACGTCACAGTTTTCAAAAAATAATTTAATTTTGTCATCAAATACGTCAGATATATGTCTTCCGGTGACTCTCTAACTGTTTTGAGCGGATGTAAACGTTGGGATTTTTTTCCTTCACTTTTATTTCTCGGTACGCTGCAAAGGTCTTAAAAACGTTAATTGTAAGCCATTATTCGTCATTGAAACCTAAAATCTTGAGTTGAGCATCCAATTAAGGCAATTAAAAACATCAAATTCGTCAGTTAAAAATTTGCCTGTGGCTGGTACGACTTTCCGATTGTCATCACCCCTTCAAACTCGTAAATAAATAATAAAAGAGAGAGAGAGAGAGATGAGAGAGAGAGAGAGAGAGAGAGAGAGAGAGATGGAACACAAAAGCCCCAGTGCTTCCTCTGTGAGAAATCCTGTGCAATGACAACATGAAGCCTGTTAGACTCCGAGAGCACTTGGAGAAAGTCCATCCATCCAATTCCAAGGACAGTGTTGAGGTCTTCAAGCAGAAGAGAGCTCGCTTCTTGACCTCAGGTACCTTGCCAAAGCTTGGATTCTCTTTGTCACAGAAACCTGCACTGGAGGCATCATTCAAGGTTGCATATCTTATTGCAAAGAACAAGAAGACCCACACCATTGGAGAACTTTGGTGAAGCATTGTGCTCTGGAGATGATGGAACTGATGTGTGGTCACCAGCAGAGGAAGCAGGTTGAGAAAGTTCCTTTGTCCAATGACACTATTCATTCCAGGATTAGTGACATGGCTGCAGACATTCTGGATCAAGTCTTGTGCGAGATGAGAAGCAGTCCTTTTCCATTTAGCATGCAGATGGATGAATTCACTAATGTAGCACAGTGCAGTCAGATTCTTGTATTTCTGAGATATGTTCTCAGTGGATTGCTGAAGGAGGAATTTCTCTTTTGTAAGCCACTCCTAGCTACTACCAAAGCTGCTGATGTGCTGCAGCTAGTCAGGGCATTCTTCACTGAAAACCAGTTTGACTGGACTTCAAGAATTTCTTCAATTTGCACAGGTGGTGCTCCCTCTATGCTCGGTAATAAGTCAGGATTTTCAGCACTGGTAAAGAAATAAGTTCCAGATATTGTCACTACACACTGTATGCTTCATCGCCAGGCCTAGACATGCAAAACTCTACCTCAAACCTTGAAGTCTGTTCTTTCTACTGCAGTCCAAGTTGTAAATGTTATCCTTTCACATGCTTCTTCAAGTTGTTCTGTCAGGAGGTGGTCTCTGAGCATTAAGTTCTGCTCTACCACACTGAGGTGCGCTGGTTGTCCAGGGGACGGATACTTTCTCGGTTAGTAGAACTGAGAGTGGAGCTTGCCATTTTCTTGCGAGAAAAAGAGAGTGACCTGGCTGACAAGTTTGACTGTCCAAATTTCAGTCATTACTTGGCATACCTGGCTGACATCTTCCCCGTCTTGAATGAGTTGAACACATCTCTCCAAGGACCTGCTGTGACTGTAATGGGTGCTACTGAGAGATTGCAAGCCTTCCTTAACAAAGTGCCACTATTCCAACGACGACTAAAAAGTTCAACTTGGCCAACTTTCCCCTCTTGGATGAAGTTGTTATATCTGCTACAGAAGGAAGCACTGAGGGATCACTGCCTGAAAACATCAAAGGGGAAATTTCAGAGCACCTTTCACATTGCAAAGGTCCTTTGATGGGTATTTCTGTCAAGAAATTGCTAGGAAAGACCTTTGGATTCGCAATCCTTTTTCTCTGTGACTTGGACAACATTGAAAAGAGTGACCTTGCTAAAGATGACCTGATTGATTTGAGAACCAAAGAAGTACTGAGGAGTGCCTTCAGTTGCAATACCTTGATTGAATTTTGGTGAGCCCAGCTAGATTCTTCCCACAATTAGCCACAAGGGCAGTACTGACTCTCCTTCCATTTGCCACAACCTATCTCTGTGAAGCAGGATTCTCCACACTTTTGACGATTAAAATCAAGGAATAAGTTGAATGCAGAGGATATGAGAGTTGCTTTGTCCAAAACAGTCCCCCGATTTAAATAGCTGATTGATCATAAGAAGCAGCAGCTCTCTCTCTAAATTCCCTGTTGTCTATGGTTAAAACTGTTGTGTTCCTAAAATAAACATAGTTTATTATGCCTTTTCTGCAAGTTTCACGAGGAGGTGCATGAACTTTTTTGGGCATCTGAAGGGGTGCATGGACCCCAAAAGGTTACGAACCACTGCTCTAGTGTGTAGTGGGCCCCCAAACTGATGTTTGACAGTTAATGCGCCCCCCTGGCAAAAAAGTTTGGAGACCCTTGCACTTTAAACAATAGAGCCATCTAGTAGCATACTTGTAATAATAACTGTAACAAATGTCATAGAATATAGAACACATGAGATACATGTTAGAGACCAACTGAGATAAATGTCATAGACCAGCTGAGATAAATGTCATAGAACACATGAGATAAATGTCATAGACCACATGAGATAAATGTCATAGACCACATGAGATAAATGTCATAGACCGGCTGAGATAAATGTCATAGACCACATGAGATAAATGTCATAGACCACATGAGATAAATGTCATAGACCAGCTGAGATAAATGTCATAGACCGGCTGAGATAAATGTCATAGACCACATGAGATAAATGTCATAGACCAGCTGAGATAAATGTCATAGAACACATGAGATAAATGTCATAGACCACATGAGATAAATGTCATAGACCACATGAGATAAATGTCATAGACCGGCTGAGATAAATGTCATAGACCACATGAGATAAATGTCATAGACCGGCTGAGATAAATGTCATAGATCACATGAGATAAATGTCATAGACCACATGAGATAAATGTCATAGACCACATAAGATACATGCTAGAGACCAACTGAAATAAATGTCATAGACCAACTGAAATAAATGTCATAGACCAACTGAGTTAAATGTCAAAGACAGCTGAGATAAAGGTCATAGACAACTGAGATAAAGGTCATAGACAACTGAGATAAAGGTCAGACCAAATCATATAAATATCCTAGACCAATGTTGGCACCATGCCATCTAATACCATGCATATAACGATCAACGCCCCTGATGTGGGTGCTCACTTTGAGTCCATTCAGCCAGTGATTATCGCTCCTCCACTCAATTCCCGCCAACCTGGAAAAATGATCCATCAATGACCACGTGACCAAGTGAGATTGTCTCAATCTATCACAAGAGCACACAACTCCAACTGGCCAAGGGGTTACCATAGCAAAATAATAACATACCCTTGGACGCTCCCAAAATACAGTCATTTTACACCAATATTTCCTTTCATACTTTACGTCTGTAGAGACACAATAATTCTTATCTATTGCATTGATGCATTCTAATAACCCGATAACACTATAACGTATAGGTATCTAAGAATAATATTCATCAAAATTTGATCTGCCCGGGGGTGGGGGGATGACAGCGTTCTTGATGGGTTGTATTAAGTCGAGCCCCACGCATTCAAGACAAGACACACCAAGGGGAGTGGAGTGGAGGAGCGGGCGTGATAATTAGCCCTGATGGAGGCGTAATGTCATTTATGGTAAGTTGTTCTAATAGGGGCGCAGTAGCATTCAAGACAGGACACACCAAGGGGAGTGGAGGAGCGGGCGTGGTAATTAGCCCTGATGGAGGCGTAATGGCATTCATGATAAGTTGTTCTAAGAGGGGCGCAATAGTAATAATGATATATCTGTTTAAGTGAATGTATGTGCAATGGTGATAAATCACTTAAAGTGGGCTGGGAAATAATCAATGATATCATACTTTGGTGGGGTTTTAATGTTACCCAGGTGGTTGTGGTAGCATTGATGATGTGACCTTAGGTAGGGTGCTGTTACATTCATGACCTTAGGTAGGGTGCTGTAACATTCATGACCTTAGGTAGGGTGCTGTAACATTCATGACCTTAGGTAGGGTGCTGTAACATTCTTGACCTTGTGCTGTAACATTCATGACCTTAGGTAGGGTGCTGTAACATTCTTGACCTTGTGCTGTAACATTCATGACCTTAGGTAGGGTGCTGTAACATTCATGACCTTAGGTAGAGTGCTGTAACATTCATGACCTTAGGTAGGGTGCTGTAACATTCATGACCTTAGGTAGGGTGCTGTAACATTTATGACCTTAGGTAGGGTGCTGTAACACTCATGACCTTAGGTAGGGTGCTGTAACACTCATGACATTAGGCAGAGTGCTATAACATTTATAGAAGCTCACTCCAGGTGGAGTGCTAAAACATAATTTTATGATAAGCCACCCTACAAGAAGTGCTCTAACATTCATGATAAGTCACCCTACAAGAAGTGCTCTAACATTCATGATAAGTCACCCTACAAGAAGTGCTCTAACATTCATGATAAGTCACCCTACAAGAAGTGCTCTAACATTCATGATAAGTCACCCTACAAGAAGTGCTCTAACATTCATGATAAGTCACCCTACAAGAAGTGCTCTAACATTCATGATAAGTCACCCTACAAGAAGTGCTCTAACATTCATGATAAGTCACCCTACAAGAAGTGCTCTAACATTCATGATAAGTCACCCTACAAGAAGTGCTATAACATTCATGATAAGTCACCCTACAAGAAGTGCTCTAACATTCATGATAAGTCACCCTACAAGAAGTGCTATAACATTCATGATGTCACCCTACAAGAAGTGCTCTAACATTCATGATAAGTCACCCTACAAGAAGTGCTCTAACATTCATGATAAGTCACCCTACAAGAAGTGCTCTAACATTCATGATAAGTCACCCTACAAGAAGTGCTCTAACATTCATGATAAGTCACCCTACAAGAAGTGCTCTAACATTCATGATAAGTCACCCTACAAGAAGTGCTCTAACATTCATGATAAGTCACCCTACAAGAAGTGCTCTAACATTCATGATAAGTCACCCTACAAGAAGTGCTCTAACATTCATGATAAGTCACCCTACAAGAAGTGCTCTAACATTCATGATAAGTCACCCTACAAGAAGTGCTCTAACATTCATGATAAGTCACCCTACAAGAAGTGCTCTAACATTCATGATAAGTCACCCTACAAGAAGTGCTCTAACATTCATGATAAGTCACCCTACAAGAAGTGCTCTAACATTCATGATAAGTCACCCTACAAGAAGTGCTCTAACATTCATGATAAGTCACCCTACAAGAAGTGCTCTAACATTCATGATAAGTCACCCTACAAGAAGTGCTCTAACATTCATGATAAGTCACCCTACAAGAAGTGCTCTAACATTCATGATAAGTCACCCTACAAGAAGTGCTCTAACATTCATGATAAGTCACCCTACAAGAAGTGCTCTAACATTCATGATAAGTCACCCTACAAGAAGTGCTCTAACATTCATGATAAGTCACCCTACAAGAAGTGCTCTAACATTCATGATAAGTCACCCTACAAGAAGTGCTCTAACATTCATGATAAGTCACCCTACAAGAAGTGCTCTAACATTCATGATAAGTCACCCTACAAGAAGTGCTCTAACATTCATGATAAGTCACCCTACAAGAAGTGCTCTAACATTCATGATAAGTCACCCTACAAGAAGTGCTCTAACATTCATGATAAGTCACCCTACAAGAAGTGCTCTAACATTCATGATAAGTCACCCTACAAGAAGTGCTCTAACATTCATGATAAGTCACCCTACAAGAAGTGCTCTAACATTCATGATAAGTCACCATATTTGAGGTGCGACAGCATTAAACTAGAAACTTGTTTGTTAAATATTATTGGGTCGTGTAACATATCGTTGGGTTTGGTACATTTGTAAGTAGTAGTCACACAAGACACCGCATCATATAGTCACACAAGACACCGCATCATATAGTCACACAAGACACCGCATCATATAGTCACACAAGACACCGCATCATATAGACACACAAGACACCGCATCATATAGTCACACAAGACACCGCATCATATAGTCACACAAGACACCGCATCATATAGTCACACAAGACACCACATCATATAGACACACAAGACACCGCATCATATAGACACACAAGACACCAAATCATATAGACACACAAGACACCGCATCATATAGACACACAAGACACCGCATCATATAGACACACAAGACACCGCATCATATAGACACACAAGACACCGCATCATATAGACACACAAGACACCGCATCATATAGTCACACAAGACACCACATCATATAGTCACACAAGACAACGCATCATATAGACACACAAGACACCGCATCATATAGACACACAAGACACCGCATCATATAGACACACAAGACACCGCATCATATAGACACACAAGACACCGCATCATATAGACACACAAGACACCGCATCATATAGACACACAAGACACCGCATCATATAGACACACAAGACACCGCATCATATAGACACACAAGACACCGCATCATATAGACACACAAGACACCGCATCATATAGACACACAAGACACCGCATCACATAGACACCAAATGGCAAGAGAAGGTCCCCAACACGGAGGTCCTAGCTCAAACAAGCAAAAGCAGCATCTTAGCCATACTAAGCCAAAGAAGCCTCCGATGGCTTGGATACGACGAAAGAAAGCAAACTGGTCGCATACCCAAGGACGTGCTATACAGCGGGCTGGTGACAGGGAAAAGGTCGGTTGGGCTGCCACGACTCAGATACACTCAATATTTTAAAAAAAACTGTTTCCAATTTAAATATCTCTTTCCTACATTTAGTGGCGAGTGACGCGTTGCGAGAAAGGATGAGTCAGTCAATCAATGAAGGACAGAATTAATTAATGGATAAAGAAAATCGTATACGATTTTTTTTGTAAATGTTCATGGGCGGGTAGGGAAAAAAGGTGGGGTGGGGGTGGGGGTGAAAGAGAGATTCCTTCACTGGCACCCAACTCAAAATCTTAAGAAATCAACCCCGAAAGGGGAAGCAATCAGCTTAATAATTATCTTCTTCCCGCTTGACTGCATCTCAAATCACGTCTCAGGAGCTTTTTGGTCAGGGAAAAAATAAATTCTAAATGTGATAATCGACAGGGAGCAATACATCAGTTGGGGTGGGGGTGGGGTCGGGAGGGGCGGTTGGCTTTTAAATTTTAAAAAAAGTTTATTATAAATAGTCGAGCTATGGACAAGTTAAATCTACGCACGACTTCTAAGGCACATACTCACTACGAAATTCTAAAGTTATGTACACGCAAATCAGTAGATTTTAAGGTTCCATTGGTAGCTGAGAATTTTAAAAAAATCGCCTTGTCTTATGGATGCTAAGTGCGTTTGGACAATTTCAATATAGATCTTTATGTATCTTATCAACACCATTTTTTGTGACGCCGTTTTCCACAGGCATCTGTTACCACGACATTGTTCAACCAGTCCTTGCTACGACACCACTTTTGTTGAATCGACACGAGTTTTTTCTCCCCACGCCCCATACCCCGCGCCACAGGCCACTCGCAAACGCCTCGACCACGCGCCACTCGGTGTCGATATCATCTGACCGACGTTAAGACTCGAGGTAAATGAATTGTGTTATTGGCTGAAAGTGGTCACTTTGTTATTGCTTGATGATGGTGTTGCATGTGTCCACAAGTTGGCCAACAGCATTGCCCCCACCCCCACTATTAACGTGAACAATCGTGCTCCATCCACATTTTGCTCTATCCCTCTCGGCGTTTCTCTAGCCTTTTCCCTGTCACCATGTTTCTCCTACGGGTTTCACCCTCCCGTATTGACTAGTCACATATGATGACTCTTGTCGACACATAATAATTAAAACATCTTACACCACTAGCTCTCTTATCTTAACTTATCTTATCTAAACTTATCTTATGTTAACGTTAGCACCGCGACATTCTTTCTCTTTGACAAGCTCGGATCATTTCATTTCTCGTGGCCCTCTTACTTAGCAGCACCCCTGGCTTTATTTTCAAGCACCCTTATCCCCCCCCCCATCCATATACTCCATGCTAATCACACAACATTTTGTAGGAACAATCCCGCCCCACGCGGACCTCCCTTTATTGCGTCATCAAGCCTGGAATATTTACTATTGACAAGTTAATGTGATCTATGAATGACGTGGTTTGATCGTGTGTGGCGTGAGGTCAGCTCAAAGAGAGGCTTCTTACGAAAGTCATGAATGGAACTGGGTGATGAAAAGTAAATGAATGCTCGTGAAATACAAATATCTCTCTCGGCTGTTTATTTTGGGTCCGAATATTTTCTTTCTTCACAGGAAGCATTAGGCTATCTGGCCAGTGCGCGGCTAATGGCGTTTAATCGCTATCTGTGTTGTCGTTCCTGGCCCATGCCCGGGATGGCCGAGAAAAACCGACATTCACACGTCACGAGCGAAACGTTTTAAAACCACGCGCCCACTATCTGGTCAGTGTTCTGACATGGCATCGGCGGATGGCTCAAGAAGGGAAGAAATTTATTCTTGCCCCTTCCCCACTGCTCCCCAAATCGAATTATGGAAATGTCAATCTAAAAGGAGTTGTTGACATTTGCTGATTGCCGGGGAATGTCTAATTAGTCACGATTCTTTTACTGACTTTAGCGGGATCATTTCAAGCAGTCAAAGATTTTAAAAAAAAATAGAGCATACGATGGTCAGGTATTACACATACGATGGCCAGGTATTACACATACCATGGCCAGGTATATTCAATACGATGGCCAGATTTATTCAATACGATGGCCAGGTATTACACATACGATTGCCAGGTATTACACATACGATGGCCAGGTATTGCACATACGATTGCCAGGTATTACACATACGATGGCCAGGTATATTCACTACGATGGCCATGTATATTCAATACGATGACCAGGTATTACACATACGATGGCCAGATATTACACATGCGATGGCCTTGTGTAGCACTAACCGATAATCATATTTGTACCGAAATGGAAGGTCGCAACTCTAAGACTACTCGCCCTGACAATGTCTTTAAAAAAAGAAGTTATTTTGAGAACCACTTCTCTTCACCCACTGAAGCGCATTTATAATTTCGTTTAGCACAGACTGGAAATTTGAGTTTTCCTGTGCCACGGGGGTCATCTCATGGCGGAAATTGCGAGAAAGCTTCTTTAACCAGACCCCCAGTGTTTGAAGGGGGGAAAAAAATCCATAATGGTATTAGATGGACTGGGGCGTTGCTTGCTGGGGCGACGGTTTATCGGATATTCCCGTAAACAGAGCACTGGGGGCGGGGAGGGGGGCGCGTCAAAATGCCATCAGTGGCGCCCATAAATGGACTACATCATGCTCACAAAATAAGATTACGGACAGGAGATAGAAATATGTTTGAAGCTACAGTCACTTCGTCAAGCTTGGGTGTCTTCCGTCACAATTAAAAGTGAACACACCCCAGCTCCACAATCAGAACCCCCCCCCCAAAAAAAAATGACGCCCTATTAAAAACAAAATGACGCCCACCCCCAAAAAAGATGCCCCACCTCCCAAAAATATCCATATTTTATGATGACCATATATATCTATATATATATCTATATATATAATTCTCTTCATGGGACCATGCCAGGCAAGTAAGCAGCAAAAATATGTGCAACCGAGCATGACGAATGACCCTCTCTCGGGTCAACTAAACACAATTCTCTTCGTGGTCGGACCCTGCGAGGCAACAAGAAGCTGCATGTGCAACAGAGCGTGACAAATGACCGTCGCTCGGGTCAACTAACCACTGTTGGCACGCGTGGTGGTGGGATGAAATGGAAAAAAGGGGGGTGTGGTAGTGGCTAGCAACAATGCACTTGCGTTTACTTGCATTGTCTTACACAGTAAATGTGAAATTCGTAGTGTACTGGTTAGCATGTCCGCCTCATACGTCGATGGTCCTGGGTTCAAGCCCCAGCGAAAACATTGTTTTTTTTTAATTTTTAAAAATGTCTGTTTTTGCCCGTTCTTTTACCCCTTTATTGCCAACACTAGCTGATTTAGTTACGGGTGAAGACTTCCTGAAAGACACAGTTGTCAAAATGGGATGTGTTTGGGCAAACGACTGTGAGCGAATGAAAAGAAATAACTCTGGAGAGACCCGCGGCGTAGCATACGCCGCAGACTTGCTCATAATAGACAGTGCAAAAAATGAATGGGGGGGGGGTGAGAGTACAGACACAAACAGCAGCACCAAGTAAGGAAAGAATAGCGAGTAAACATGGAGACAAGCACACTGAGGTTGTTGTTACCCGCCTCCCAATTAATACACCATCCCTTAAACATAAACTGTGATTGGCCGACCCTAGCGAGGGTTAGTCATGTTTAGGGTTGTTAATTGCGTGTTGTTGTTTTTTTTAACCGATTATCGATTATGTAACTCTGATTTTAAACCGATTATCGTTTTATAGCTGACTTCATAGAAGTGTACCGAATTTCGCCTGCAAACGTCTCGAAACCAACAATGAGTTGGCAGTTCAGCCAACCTTCACACGCGTTGTTTTGATTTCTTCGTGCTGTAGTTTGTGTCCGTTATTACTCCACTTTCTTTGCACTCTCCATGGGCAAGTCTGCGGCGCATGCTACGCCGCGGGGCGTCTAGTATATATATATATAAATCAAAGTATGTATGTATGTATGCATGTTCTTCATAGCTGACTAAACCATTCATCCGATCGCCATGAAACAATTTTTAACCCACTTCCTCGTAAGCAAGCGAGCTGAAATTTTGAAGGCAGTTTCGTACCGATGATAAAAATAATGTATCAAAATTTCAGATCGATCACATGTATCGTAATTGAATTATTGATTTTTTAGATTATTTTATTTATTCATATGTATGATGTTATTTTTTGAGATAGAGTGTCGCGGTGCGTATTATATTGAATAACCTTTCCTGTCACGCAATGAGGTGCGTATTTTATTGACAACACTTTTTATAAACATATTCCTGATCGGTGCACATTAGTCTATATTAATCATGTTTTACGACACAATTGCAATTTTGTATTTTTGGATGGTCTTGCGCTGCGTATTATAATGAACATTCTTTTAGTTATGTCTCGTTCATAAAAGATTTACAGTCAAAAACTTGTTTTTTTTAACGTTTTTTAACATATTAAATTGTCTCCTTACACTCAATTTTAGGAAACCGGCAAACAAATCTTCGTGTTCGGTTTTTTCATGAATAATCTTTTTGGCTGGGAGGCCGATCACGTAGTACTGACAAAGCATTAGCAAGAAACCAATGAACTATTTAGTTACAGTCTTATATTAGCTGCTAACAATAATTTTATTTAAAGTGACGCTGGCTGGATAGGGCCCCAGTTTGAATTGCAGTCGTAATTCACCCCTGCGTCGCGCATCAGAAGTTATGAAAATTAAAATAAACCAATGAAAGTTAATTTTCAATAAAATTAAACCAGAAACCTTCACGGAAGTGTACAAAACAACTTCAGAAAATTTCATGGCGGTCGGATATATAAAATAATATTTTCAAAGCTTACATAAGTGGAAAAAAAGACATTAAGGGCCCCCGGTCCTTACAAGGTTTAAGTTCAAAACCCATGAAGATTGCAGTCCCAACCATGGTGGAGTTGTATGTTATATTTTTTCAAGATCGTGTAAAATCGGTTGGAGAATAACGTCTTAAACGTTTACGAAAAAAAGATTTGGGCCCCCGGCCCCAAAGGAATAGACATTAGGAGTTCAATGACCGACAGTATTTTATTATAGATCATAAGTATGCATGTACCCAGTTTGGTAAAGATCCACCCATGTTCCAATGTTTAAAATAATTTTTATATAGATCATCATTTAAAAACGGCATTTTGGGCCCGCGGACCCTTACGAGTGGTAATTTTTTTTTAAAAATGCCACAAAACCATCGCTGGAGAGTACTCAACAACTTCAAAGATTCATGGCGATCAGATGAATAAAATAATATTTACTTAGCTAAATAAATTTTTTAAAACGACTTAAGGGCACCCGCCCAACGTTTTTAGTTATATTAGATCAAAGTAATTGAACTTATAAGTTTTCTTATAATATTTTCTTCTTTTTTAGTCCACTTATAAAAACGTGCTTTAAAAAAATCTTTTTTACCTCTATTTTTCAATTAAAAAATAGCTTAATTTCACCCAAGCAGCATACAAATCTCTCTAAAACCCACCCTCTGCTCAACCATCGGACATTATTGTCCATAAGAATACTATGTTTGTACCTCATCAAGAAGTGCTTGAAACTGTCGATAATTAATGTGAGAGACGTGCTGTTGTGTTTACATTGTATGAGAAGGCAATGACTTGACCTGGTATGAAACACGTGGTGTGTGAGGTGAACTGTTAGCGTGCCTGGTCAAGGACTGAGAGAATAGCTGGCTATAAATGTACGGTTCATGAGGCAACCGATGTGGATTGCAGTGGATGGCATACGAGCTGTTTAGGTAGTTAATTGTACAGTTGATCACAGTGAATTGTATATAGTGATTAAAGACAGTTGTTAACCAGACCACAGTGTGTTTAAAGCCTTGTCACTTGACCAGCCATAAGTTCTATTACATTAAAGGTCAAGCAACGATGTAATTCACCCTTTTGGTGACATCTTTGGTGATATCGTCTAATATTTTGCAGCTGTCCCTGGCCTCATAGTGAATGAGACAATGGAACTGAATTAATGGATGTGTTGCTTCTTTAAGAAATAATTATATAAAACATGCTGTTGTTTCTAGCAAGCAAGGCGCACCATCACTAACTAGTAATTGAAACTAACTTTTCTGGTCGTATGTCTTGTTTGAAAAAAAAGATTTCATCAGAGCATTGTAAATATCTATTCCTCGTGTTCTTTCGGGCAAAGATGCCAATTTAACCAGCTCGTTTCTCGCCGCATCACCAACAGCACAACGCAAACTTATTGCTAGCCTTGCATGGTAGCAATAAATATATCTGTGTGCTTTAATCCAAGCAGATTGAGTAACAGGCTGCCTTTTGCAAGTCAGTGGTCAGCTACTGACCAATATCACTGGCCATCCGCAGGACTCGATCTTTAACAGTATTTCAGCCAGTTGTCAGCTACTGACCAATATCACTGGCCATCTACAGGACTCGATCTTTAACAGTACTTCTGCTAAGTGGCATTTCAGAGATGCGTTGTTTAATTTTGTCCTTATTTGAAAAATCATGAAAAAGGGAATTACTACCAGATAACATGGCCTCTTTGTTTTAGAGAGAGGTTTATTATGTTTTGACAGGCACAGTGAAATAAATAAGTGAGTGAAACTTTCAAGAACAGACACAAAGTAAAAAACCGTATTTAAATTAGGTAGTATCATTTTATTGTTATTATTGATTTAGGAAGTAATATTTTAGTCGCGTGCCGGCTGACGAGGCTCTGCGTGCCCACTAGCACGCGTGCGATAGGTTCGCCATCACTGCTATAGAACTAGGCAGTGCTTTCTTTCTGATGGTAATATCAAAACAGAAATCTTGCCACCCCATCAGTGTGTGATGTAAGCATGACATCTTGCCAGACATTCAACGCATCGATCTCCCTGACAACAAGACTAACACCATCAACCCCTTACTCTCTAACAACCTCTGCCACATTTTGTTATTGTCTATTTCTGTTTACGGTGTACGCTAACCTAGGAACTAGGAAACAATCAGAGGAGAAACAGCAGGATTGGCTTGTGCGTAGACTTTCCGGGTTCGTATTGTCTGTTGGTGCCATGGTCTGGTCAGTAAATATGGATTAGATTGGTTTAGCCTGTAAACATGTATTGGACTGATTTGGTTCGTGAATATGGATTGGATTCTTGGGGGTCAGTAAACATGGATTGGATTGATTTGGTTAGTGATTATGGATAGGAGGCTTGGGGTCAGTAAAGATGGATTGGATCGATTTGGTTAGTGATTATGGACAGGAGGCTTGGGGTCAGTAAACACGGATTGGATTGATTTGGTTAGTGATTATGGACAGGAGGCTTGGGGTCAGTAAACACGGATTGGATTGATTTGGTTAGTGATTATGGATAGGATGCTTGGGGTCAGTAAACATGGATTGGATTGATTTGGTTAGTGATTATGGATAGGAGGCTTGGGGTTAGTAAACATGGATTAGATTGATTTGGTTAGTGATTATGGATAGGAGGCTTGGGGTCAGTAAATATGGATTGGATTGATTTGGTTAGTGATTATGGACAGGAGGCTTGGGGTCAGTAAACACGGATTGGATTGATTTGGTTAGTGATTATGGATAGGATGCTTGGGGGTCAGTAAACATGAATTGGATTGATTTGGTTAGTGATTATGGATAGGATGCTTGGGGTCAGTAAACATGGATTGGATTGATTTGGTTAGTGATTATGGATAGGAGGCTTGGGGTCAGTAAAGATGGATTGGATTGATTTGGTTAGTGATTATGGATAGGATGCTTGGGGTCAGTAAACATGGATTGGATTGATTTGGTTAGTGATTATGGATAGGATGCTTGGGGTCAGTAAACACGGATTGGATTGATTTGGTTAGTGATTATGGATAGGATGCTTGGGGTCAGTAAACATGGATTGGATTGATTTGGTTAGTGATTATGGATAGGATGCTTGGGGTCAGTAAACATGGATTGGATTGATTTGGCTCATAAATTTGTATTGAATTCTTTGCTGAATTTGATGACGATAAGTTGAATAGTGAGGTATAGATCTAACACAATTAAGGATGATTATAGATGTTATTATGGACACATGTGTTTTATATTTTTTAAAAATCTGAATGAATATACCCTATAGATATCAACAGTCAAATCAATTAGAAAGGTGAAGGCCGAGCCAGAAGAATTTAAAAAAAAAGTAAATTATTCTAACTTCCGAAGCTGGTCAAGGGCGGATAATTTCAAAAGTTTTTGGGGATTGCCAGCGATTTAATTAACTTCCTTGTTCTAAGGGAAATATTTTCCTTCCCTCCTTATTCCCCCTGGATAAATGAAATTTTAAATTGAGTCCTGGGTTCATTTGAATATAATTTAAAAAAAAATTAAAAATTAAAAAACCAAACACACCAAAAAATTTAACACAAGAAAAGGACATTTTCTTTTAACGATAGAATAATTTTATTAGGCACACAAATAAGAGACATTGGTTTATCTCAGCGGATCTCAACATATTAAATCCCTGAAAATTCTAGAATTATTTGCAAACTTAAGGGACAAGTCATTCAATTTGATCACTCCACAGAATTGTTCAGTGGCAGAAGATAAAACAGATGTCATGGTCTGGTTCCGTGTGATAAAATTTTGAGGTCATGGCATGACATGACATGATGGTGGTGTTGATTGTGAATCTGGCAAAGTGTTCGGCGTATTTGTACAAGTTTTTTTGAGTATAATGATCTATGTGTTGAGTGCATCTGTCTAGTAGTTGAGTTTATTTGCAATGGATTTGAGTGTATCTGCCATGATGTTGAGTGTATCTGCCATGCTGTTGAGTGTATCTGTCACGATGTTGAGTGTATCTGCCATGATGTTGAGTGTATCTGCCACGATGTTGAGTGTATCTGTCATGATGTTGAGTGTATCTGTCACGATGTTGAGTGTATCTGCCATGATGTTGAGTGTATCTGCCATGATGTTGAGTGTATCTGCCATGATGTTGAGTGTATCTGCCATGATGTTGAGTGTATCTGCCATGATGTTGAGTGTATCAGCCATGTTATGGACTGTGCCTGAACTACAATATGAACTTCTATTTGTGTAGGCAGCTGTAGAGTAGCCAGTGTTAGTGCCAAACTGAGCGGATGTTTTGGCACATCATCGAACAAACCACCCAAGACCACTCCAAAAATATGAAGAAAAGAGCCCCCCCCCCTTACAGAGCCGACCACCCGCATTCACCCCCTCCCCCTTTGCGTGGCTGGTTGGACGTCGAGTCGGGAAGCAACCATTTTCTCTCAGTCCACCAGGCTTAAGGATAATTCTCTGACTTAGGTCTCATCACAGACAATTACCCACGGAGACCTATTGGTCCCTAATACAGCAGGCATCCAGACAATGCTCATTGGGTCTCCTAGCAGCTGGCTGTGACCTATGACAACCCCACAGGTCCGGCACCAATGTACCCTTTAAGCTGCGCGGCTGCGCAGATATCTGACCGACGCCGCGCAGTAGTTTTAAATTACAGCGCAGCAAATTTTGTAAAATATTGCACCCAAATGGACGCTGCAACTTTGCACAATAATTTTTTTTACTTTGCACACGGACCAACGAACCTTAGAGGGGACATTGTCGGCAAACGGACAAGTTCAGTCCGTTGTAGTTCGTATCTCAAACCCAGGTTTGTATGGCAAGGTTAAATTGAAAACAAATTGTCTATCTCAAACCCAGGTTTGTATGGCAAGGTTAAATTGAAAAACAAATTGTCTATCGAAGAGCTCGCGAGTAAAATGTTTCGTAAGTCAACGAGAAATGGAATTAGATTCAATTCGATGTTACTCTTGTATTCAACAACCGTTTATTTTTCGCCCTTAAGGTTTTAGTGTCACCCATCTCTTAGTGTTTATTTATAACATCATCCTATGAAGACGTCCAGGATAATTTCCCTTTCCTAACTCATGTCGCTAACACTCCTCTATCAGTAATCATGTCTAACACACTTAATAATTATATCTCATTCTCTCTCCCACTTTCTCCGTCAACCCGTGACAAGAGTCTGTCTCCGTCTACCCGTGACAAGTGTCCGTCTCTAATCTCCAAGCCACACCAGCTGCCGTAAATCTGCCCCCTTCCCCCCCCCCAACCGAGTGGCTGTCATGGTGAAGGAGATCAATACCTCAACAAACCAAACGTCAAACAACGAACACGGCATCAACACAAAACAGCTGACTGGGTGAGGGAAAAGGGGGGGGGTTGAATGTTGACCCGTCACCCCTGGGCCCATCAGATGTCACATGTGGTCAGTTCTTATCCCTGACAGGTGTCCCTGGAGCCCAGTTTTTATCATACTTCCAATTAAAACAGACATCTGATTCTAACAGCAATTACCTCAAGCACGTTAGTCATATGTATAAAATAATTTTTTTAAGTGAAAATAATGAAAAAATTCTTTTTTCAAAATTTAATTCTTCAGCCACAAGAACGACTTTCATTTATTTGTGAATATAAAAACTTCCTAATATCAACTGAAATCAGAAGTGAGATATCTGACGAGAGGCTGAAAACAAAAACTTTCAAAGAATAACCTGGCGTTATTTTTCAGATAAATTTTATAGCACTCTAATACTATAACCAGGTGCTTTATGTAATCTTTGGATTTCTTCACATCTCCTTTCAATTATGCCCAAAATTAGATGGCCAATACTGAGAGGCTGATGGATATGTTGATGTTCTGATCGTGTTGATGATGTTGATGATGTTGATCATCCTCCGATGCACGATTCGTTGTAGGAAGACTTCAGATAATTTCTTGTCGTGCTAAGTGAATATATAGCTTGCCAAGAACGGTAACACAGCTCAATCCTTTTAAAATTTCATTGTTTGTATGAATAAACTCCCGTAACCAAGGACAATCTTATTAAATACTGACAATCCAATTAAATTATGGCAATCCTATTAAACAATAAAAATCATATTAAATAATGACAATCCCCTTAAATATTGACAATTCCATCAAATAATGCCAATCCGATTAAATAACGACAATCCTATTAAATAACGACAATCCTATTAAATAACGACAATCCTATTAAATAAAGACAATCCTATTAAATAATGACAATCCCATTAAATAATACTAAAAAAAGCAAATGAAACTTAAAGAGAGTTGTGACGAAAAGATAAACTTGGCACGCGCTAATAACACGACGCTGCCAAGCCAGCAGGAAAGGGAAACAATTCGATGGCGGTAACCGGTTGTAACCATAGCAACCAAAGGCTATTCAAGACAACTATATAAAGTCGACAAGCGTGTTAACATTCTAAGAAGAATATTCCAGCCATTAGCAACCTTTGTCAATGCTATGAAATTACTTGCAGCATGGATGACTCCCTGGCTTCGTGAGTACGACGCGCTCCAACGCCTCTCCTCCATACGTCACAGCACGCGCTCAGAATTCACATGGCCGACATGTGCACTTGAGCACGTTGGGTTACTGGCTGGAAGCTGAGTGTTAATCAACTGTGTTTAAACACAATAGGCTAGAAAGGGAGGTGCTCATCGGCTGTGTCGTAACACATTTTGACCAGGCGGGTATTGTGTTCTTGATAGTGTTTAAACACAACTAGGCTCGACGGCTAGTGTTAAGTGACTGGGTTTAAATACATCTTGGCTAGATGGCGTGTGTTTAGTGACCATTATTCGCTGTTTTGAGGTAAAGATCCCGTTCCACCCAGCGACCGCTTCCTAATGGGATCCAAAGAGCCTGCACATGATGCCGATGACAGTGGTCATCCTAATCCAGATGGATCCTGTTCCTCAAAGGGATCCCATTGTCTTTACTAGGATTCTACTGCCAAGTGAAATCATGAAGTGTGCGTACTGTCCTTGGCCGGGACCCATCAGCACGTTTAAAAGCGGCTGCCTTACTGTAAGCCTTCAATGAGTCACAATAAGAGAAGAGCAGCTTTCACCTTTAAAGAAACGTATACAATTCTAGAGTTATAATTCATTATAAAAAATATATTCATTTACAGAAATTTGTGACCCATGGCTATTTTTCGAATACCAACAGATGAACAAGACAATGTAACCGCTCATTTGAGATAAAGCGCGTTTATTGTACACTTTTCAATAGTACCAGATTCTTTGATCTCTATAGTAACACTAGATTCATTGATCTCTATAGTAACACTAGATTCATTGATCTCTATAGTAACACTAGATTCATTGATCTCTATAGTAACACTAGATTCATTGATCTCTATAGTAACACTAGATTCATTGATCTCTATAGTAACACTAGATTCATTGATCTCTATAGTAACACTAGATTCATTGATCTCTATAGTAACACTAGATTCATTGATCTCTATAGTAACACTAGATTCATTGATCTCTATAGTAACACTAGATTCATTGATCTCTATAGTAACACTAGATTCATTGATCTCTATAGTAACACTATATTCATTGATCTCTATAGTAACACTAGATTCATTGATCTCTATAGTAACACTAGATTCATTGATCTCTATAGTAACACCATATTCATTGATCTCTATAGTAACACTAGATTCATTGATCTCTATAGTAACACTAGATTCATTGATCTCTATAGTAACACCATATTCATTGATCTCTATAGTAACACTAGATTCATTGATCTCTATAGTAACACTAGATTCATTGATCTCTATAGTAACACTATATTCATTGATCTCTATAGTAACACCATATTCATTGATCTCTATAGTAACACCATATTCATTGATCTCTATAGTAACACCAGATTCATTGACCTATTTTATTTCTACTACAAAGATTGAGAATACCCCTCCCCCCCCGACCTAGTTTCAAGTTTCGTCGAGTCCGGGTAAGTGCCGGGTCAGCGAATACTAGCCATGTCCGAGTCATTAGCCTGACCACCCCTTGACTGACACCGTACAGCCACGCAGCCTTAAGGACTCCCATTTACCGAGGACTCCCATTTACCGAGGACCCCCTATTACCGAGGACCCCCTATTACCGAGGACCCCCATTTACCGAGGACCCCCATTTACCGAGGACCCCCTATTACCGAGGACTCAAAACTATTATTGTTTCCCAAATGTCTGGTGACTTCCACTAACAGCTGCCTTGGCATAGACCTTCAGGGAAAGATAGACCATCAGGGAAAGATAGACCATCAGGGAAAGATAGACCATCAGAGAAAGATAGACCTTCAGAGAAAGATAGACCTTCAGAGAAAGATAGACCATCAGAGAAAGATAGACCATCAGAGAAAGATAGACCATCAGAGAAAGATAGACCATCATATATCAGAGAAAGATAGACCATCAGGGAAAGATAGACCATCAGAGAAAGATAGACCATCAGGGAAATATATACCATCAGAGAAAGATAGACCATCGGGGAAAGATAGACCATCAGGGAAAGATAAACCATCAGGGAAATATATACCATCAGAGAAAGATAGACCATCGGGGAAAGATAGACCATCAGGGAAAGATAAACCATCAGAGAAAGATAGACCATCAGGGAAATATATACCATCAGAGAAAGATAGACCATCGGGGAAAGATAGACCATCAGGGAAAGATAGACCATCAGGGAAAGATAAACCATCAGGGAAAGTTCTGTCATACATAACAGTCATCTCGGTGACGGGTCCACACAAAGACAGTCGGTAAAGATGGCCTAAAGGGCTTTCTCAGCTGTTGCTCGTCTATTATGTCCATTATCAGGCAGGGTGGGGAAGGGTAATAAACGCTGACCATTCTTTCGGCCAACAGCGCAGAGGCCAAGCCCCATGTCAGTCTATTGATCACATTCTTTAAGTAAATAATGCAACATTTGCAGGAAAGAGTGGGGGCGTGCTTGGTGGTAAAGGGGGGGGGGATCCTCGCTTTTGTTGCAAGTCATCGAGGCGAATGGCATTTCAGAACTTTTCTTTTTCTTTCTTTCCTTTTGTAGACTTTCTAACGTAGCGAACTCTGGATGGAAAGGTTAGTTCAGCCGAACTGCCTCTGCCTTGGGGCTGGGAACTTTTCTATGCCCAACTGGGGGACTGACCCGGTGCCTATTCACACGACTCCAATGACGTCATTTACACAGGATTGGGGATCTCCTTAAACTAATTAAACTGATGGCAGCCAATCATTCTAGGCGTGTTGTGTGACGTTGTTGTTGACGTCATTTCAAAGTGTCCCCTTAGCCGGGCAATGGAGTTTAAAAAGCATGCCGAGCAACGACCTCCCCACCCCTCCCCCACAACACCAAAATTTTGTTTTGTAAATGTAAAAGATTTTTTTTAAAAACCCACAGATTGCAATAATTTTATTTGTATCAACTAGTGGATTCAACCTGTAAGCGAAATTTTGGCTTCAAAACATTTTTATACAAACATTCTAAAAAGCTGTCTCACACATGACACCATTTGAACTACCCTGTCTCAAAAACGACACTATTTCAACTACCCTGTCTCAAACACGACACTATTTCAACTTCCCTGTCTCAAACACGATACTATTTCAACTGCCCTGTCTCAAACACGACACTATTTCAACTACCCTGTCTCAAACACGACACTATTTCAACTACCCTGTCTCAAACACGACACTATTTCAACTACACTGTCTCAAACACGACACTATTTCAACTACACTGTCTCAAACACGACACTATTTCAACTACCCTGTCTCAAACACGACACTATTTCAACTACCCTGTCTCAAACACTACAAAATTAAATTTTGAACTACCAAGTCTCAGTTAAAGGTTGCCAGATGGCTGTCTCAAAAATACCGGACACTAGTGTCGACTGTCGATGGCACAAAAAGCCAAAATAGCAACATGAATAATGTGCGGTTTTGGGATCATTGAATAGGTTTAGTGAACTGTTTGAATTCAAAAAGTGCTATAGTCTGTAAATGTCATTAATATTCATATGATCAAATCAATATAAAAATGATGCGTTGCAACATTCGTATATTGAATATAGAATAAGATCGGAATCTCATTAAACATCCTTGCTTTATTTTATGTTCAAAATATGGCATAATTATTAATGCAATAATATAATAAAATAATAATATTGTTTTTCTTCTCTCTGGTAATATGTCTGCATGCTTATGCCATGTTTTCTGGAGAAAATTACAGTATTGCAAATATCAAAATATAGCAAGATTGTTGGCGTCCTTATGTCTCGTAAGACGGCGGAATTGTCTGTGCTCCTGTGGAATTTGCGCGCATGGCTTTGCAGCCTCTGCTGTGGCTGTACAAGCCCACTCCCGAATGGCAGCCTTTGCTGTACTTCTGACACTGAAAGGTTGTATTTGTGGTTGGCTGATTTGCTCTCCTTTTTCTCTTAAGGCGATTTACTTCTGCGACCTGTTGCAGGTTTCTTTCTCCTGCTTCCAGCCCGGCAGTCAACGCCTGTCTCCATCTGTACCTGTCCACAGCGAGTTCCTCCGAACTATTTATGTTAATGCCAATAGCTTTGAGGTCTCTCTTGCAGAGGCCGGCCTGTAGTCCTCTTTCCTTTGGCTTGCTCAGAATAGAGGATGTCCTTTGGGATTCTGCCATCCTTCAATCTGCGCACATGTCCCAACAATCTAAGCCGACGCTGGCAGAAAACAGTTGTCATACTTTGTATTTTTGCCTGTTGTAGCACCTCATTGTTGGTGACATGGTCCTGCCAGGCGATTCCCAGGATGCGCGGAGACAGCGCATGTGGAAAGCACTCCATCTCCATTCTTGTCTGGAGTATAGGGTCCAGGATTCACTGGCATAAAGGAGGGTGCTTAACTCACATGCACGGTACACAGTAATTTTGATTCTGATGGTCAGCTTTTTGTTGTTCCAGACTCTTTTTGAGAACCTGGCCAGAGTTGTGGAGGCCTTGCCGATCTTTATGTCTAGGTCGGAATCAAGGGACAGGTTGTTGGTGATATTGGAGCCAAGGTATGTAAAGTGTTCCACGGCCTCAAGTTGGCAACCATTGATGGTGATGTTGGGTGGCTCAGCTTCATGGGCCATCACGTTAGTCTTTTTGAGGCTGATGGTTAGGCCGAAGTCGCTGGCGGCCTTGGCAAAGCGGCCCATTAGGCTTTGCAAATCTGCGACTCTATTAGCAAGATTATGTCACTAAAAAATAAATTTTTGTTCATGTTAGGGGCTTTTGAACATCTCCCAACTCTTATTTAAGTTCGAACTTTCTATTTTTGTCTTTTTGAAGACTTTGACTAAGTACAATACTGTCACTACATTGCACAATAATCATCAGCATTTTGAAATAATAAAACGCTGATTGACTTTATATTTATCACAAGACTCGGCTGCTTTCAATAATTTCTTGTTCTTAAAAATTTCCTCCTTAAATTCTGTGCAGGTATACGGTATATTAAGAAAACACACACACTTCTCACAGATTCAACGTACATCCGATTACGTTCATCAGTCTGTGAGGCGTTTAAAATTGTTTTGTAATGCCAGAATGGATTAACGTTTAATTCTTTACGTGCTTCATTTATTTAATAAAAGACAATTGGTGTGTTTTTAATTACAATCCAAATTGCAAATTTCGATGGGTAATTAGGTCAAACGGTCGATTATATAATCAAAAGATTTTAAGATTTCTTTAAAAAGCCTACTAGTGTATTGAATTAAGGAAAATTGAAAATACCGGACATATGCATGTCCGGTATTGCTTCAATTTTTTAACTGGACAAATAACGATAATACCGGACAGTCCGGTTAAAAACCGGACATCTGGCAACCCTAAGTCTCAGAAACATTATTTTAACTACCCTGTCTCAGAGACATGGCACCATTTGAAAAATATAAATTAACGGAGGCAACTGCGATATTCTGTGGTCTTTAATAGTGGCTACTCCAATATTCTATTGTCAAACTGTGGCTACTAATATATTCTATTGTCAAACTGTGGCTACTAATATATTCTATTGTCAAACAGTGGCTACTAATATATTCTATTGTCTAACTGTGGCTACTAATATATTCTATCGTCTAACAGTGGCTACTAATATATTCTATTGTCTAACTGTGGCTACTAATATATTCTATTGTCTAACAGTGGCTACTAATATATTCTATTGTCTAACTGTGGCTACTAATATATTCTATTGTCTAACAGAGGCTACTAATATATTCTATTGTCTAACTGTGGCTACTAATATATTCTATTGTCTAACTGTGGCTACTAATATATTCTATTGTCTAACTGTGGCTACTAATATATTCTATTGTCTAACTGTGGCTACTAATATATTCCATTGTCTAACTGTGGCTACTAATATATTCTATCGTCTAACAGTGGCTACTAATATATTCTATTGTCTAACTGTGGCTACTAATATATTCTATTGTCTAACAGTGGCTACTAATATATTCTATTGTCAAACTGTGGCTACTAATATATTCTATTGTCTAACTGTGGCTACTAATATATTCTATTGTCTAACTGTGGCTACTAATATATTCTATCGTCTAACAGTGGCTACTAATATATTCTATTGTCAAACAGTGGCTTCTCCAATATTCTATTGTCTGGCTCATTAAAAACTGAATGTTTAAAAGTTACTGCTGCAGCAAAATATTGTATTTAACAGTGACTATTGCAATTTTCTATGGTCTGGACATATGCTACGGCAATATTCTACTGTCAAACAATTTAATGATCATGCTGGAACAAGAAGTTGGGCTCACGGAAATAGAACCCAGCGAAATCTCCATCTCAAATATACCAAAGCCCACAATATTTGTTACATCACAGCAACCAACTGAAGAGCGTTGAGGCAAAGGCTGGTCCACAAAGTCGAATCGTCCGATCGTGTGAAAAGAACTTAAGAACCGATCCAATGAGTGAAGTCCCAACTGTATTTACACCACACAAAAAAATCCCTTAAACCAATGTCCATAAAAGTAGTCGATTATTCTCAGCTTCAATAGCACAACACGTAAAATACATTCTCTCACAGACGTTTGCTTTTACTTTTCAATTCAACAACTAGTCTTCAGGGAAATGCGATTCTCCATTACAATGTATATTACTCCGCGTGGAAGTAACCGACCGTATTACTCTATTAGACCAGCAGAGGTCTCCAGAGAAACCCAACAATTGTTACACAGACAGACAGCCGGCCTTTGTACACGAGGATACTAGTGAAACTGTTGTATAGATATGAGAGGAAGAGGGTGAAAGTGTCTTTATGTGTGGACGTAAGAGGAAGCTGGTTACATTGTGTGCGTAGACGCTAGAGGAAGTTGGTGAAATTGTCTTTGTGTGAAAGAAAGAAGTTGGTGAGAATATCAATGTGTGATGGTGAAAGGGTAAACTAAACTGTAGCTATCTCACTAGCCCTCAGCGACACTCGAGCTTGGACGATGAGATTTTCTCCTCGGTCAGAACAAACACTTCATGTACCCTCAAATTTCTGTCTCCCAATCGGAACTCCCTATGCCCCCACCCCTCCGAAAAGTGTCTAGAAGGATAGTACTGGAAATTGGAATGTATGAGTGCACGCGCGCGCGTGTGTGTGTGTGTGTGTGTGGTGACGATGATATTCTGACAGGATGCAGTCATCGCCGAGTGGACTCCATTGCGATATGAAAAATAAATTCACGATATGAGTCACGTGATTAAAAAAACATAACCGTAGTGAAACCCGATACATAACCTGACCTGAAACACATCACACAGCAATTGAGTACACAGGTGTGCCTGCTTGCATGATTACACCGGGTTCAACTATTGGGGATAAAATCAACCTTAACCGTTACTTCCAGTTACTAAATACAACGACTAGTAAATATGTCACCTGCAGTAAACAAATCTCATAAATAGTACAACTGTTACTTCCGGTAAACAAACCCAGTTAATAGTTCACGTGGTACTTCGAGTAACCGAATCCCACGATTAGTTCACCTGGTACTTCGAGTAACCAAATCCCACGATTAGTTCACGTGGTACTTCGAGTAACCAAAACCCAGGATTAGTTCACGTGATGCTTCGAGTAACCAAATCCCAAGATTAGTTCACGTGGTACTTCGAGTAACCAAATCCCAGGATTAGTTCACGTGGTACTTCGAGTAACCAAAACCCAGGATTAGTTCACGTGGTACTTCGAGTAATCAAATCCCATGATTAGTTCACGTGGTACTTCGAGTAATCAAATCCCATGGTTAGTTCACGTGGTACTTCGAGTAATCAAATCCCATGGTTAGTTCACGTGGTACTTCGAGTAATCAAATCCAATAAAAAGTTCATCAGTGATCTTATTGTCATGCTCTCTGTCAAGTTTTGTTCTTAGAGACTCCGCCCATCTAAAAAATGTTTTTTTTTAAAGAAACCTTTCAGTTTTCATTGATACAGGGAGACAACTCTTCAAGCTGATGATGCAGACGTGCACTGGGGGCGGGGATGGTTGAGGAAGCGGCGGGTCGGAGGGTTAAGAGGTCTGGACCACTTAGTCGGTGTTGCCTGATATTTTAAATTCATTGTCTGAATACACACAATCCTGCAATCTATTTATAACGCAGGTTTAATTATTATAAACGTACGTCGTAAGCCTCATTTTGGCGCCCCTGTGCTTCGGCACCCGGGGACACCTCTGCGACTCATAGAATCAAATCCCTAGACTTCTCTTGAAATTTAATTGACAGCAATGCCATGAGCAGCAAGTCGTTTACATAAATCAATAAAAAAATAAATACCCGATCAATGACTAAATTTCCGAATAATCAAAGGATATCCGACCAATGCCAAGATATTTGATCAATGCTAAATTAAAATACTCGACAAATCATATAAATTTTCGACCGATTCCAAGATGACCCACAAATCCCAGGATGTCCGACCGTCTGCAGCATGACCGACTAAAACTCGAGGATGTCCGACTAATCCCTGGATGTCCGGCTAATCCCAGATTGTTCCCCCAATCACATTAGACACGAATTAGAACCAGAGCAATTTTCTTTACAGCGTAGCAAAAAACACAATAACAAAATACTTCAAAGGTTGCATTTATTGCTGGGTGAGGAAAAGCAAAGATCGGAATGAGTATTTATTGATCCAGGGTATGGGACCCCGTTTCATGCCGACACCAGCCCGCCTACAAAAAATAAAAATAAGAAACTTTGTTTAAAAAGAAAACAACAACAAAATGTAGAACATTTTCTCTTAACTGTTGACGTCTAACACCGATACGAACCCCGACCTCTTCCTTAAAAAGTAAATAAAATGGAGGGATGAAAATAATTTCTGTGCACTCAAAGGCCAAGTGTTTATTTGACTTTTAATGTCACGTGTTCATTCTGTTGGTTATTTGTAGAATCCTGCATCTCAAATTAAACCAACTTTATGACTTATGATTAAATTAAACCAAATTTATGACTTATGATCAAATTAAACCAACTTCATGACTTATGATTAAATTAAACCAACTTCAAGACTTATGATTAAATTAAACCAACTTCATGACTTATGATCAAATTAAACCAGCTTCATGACTTATTATTAAATTAAACCAACTTCATAACTTATGATCAAATTAAACCAACTTCATGACTTATGATCAAATTAAACCAACTTCATGACTTATGATCAAATTAAACCAACTTCATGACTTATGATCAAATTAAACCAACTTCATGACTTATGATCAAATTAAACCAACTTCATGACTTATGATCAAATTAAACCAACTTCATGACTTATGATCAAATTAAACCAACTTCATGACTTATGATCAAATTAAACCAACTTCATGACTTATGATTAAATTAAAACGACGCGCACGTACCAACCCTCTATGCCACTAAACTCCTTGGTGATCGGTAGGCCACAAGTGCTCTACACTCTACACTTTCCCTCGAGTGGCGTCTACGATAAAATGTTTCAATACCATTTTCAGCCACTTTCTGATGTCCAACAATATGAATCTATGTTCACACACATTCGTTATTAATAAAAAAATCTTCATCACCAGGAAGTCCATTGTGACGTGAAATGACCATTAAGTGACCTTCCCTTTGAAACTCGGTTTTAACATCTTAAAAGATCTCCAAATGTGGTGAAGCTGTGTACACAATATGACAAGAGAAATCCTCATGATCAGCTTGTTACCCCTGACCTGCACTGGCCCTTGAAAGGCGGATAGATCAGGCTAAAAAGTGAATTGCACTACTCATCTTTGACATGATAGAGGGCACCATCCATCTTTGATGTGTTAGAGGGCAACACTCATATTTGACGCGCTAGAGGGCACCAATCACTCATCTTTGACGTGCCAGAGGGCACCACCCATCTTTGACGTTTTTGAGGTCACCACTCATCATTGACGCCATTGTATCGATCTGATCTTCCCACATGGAATGAATATTCGATACCACCATTTGCACTCGTCACCGAACATTAGGTTCACCGGCAGTAACCCCTGATGTCTTTTTTTTTAAAATCCTTTGACTAAACTCTGAAATTTTTTAGGACATTCAGCGTAAATGTCAGTACATTTAAAAGTCTTTGCACAGGATCAACTGCCCAAGAAATCTGTCAATCCAAGTCAGATAAAGACGTCCATGCCAAGACAAAGTGAAACAGTTCAAATTGTGCCTAATTTTAGCCCGTATTTCACCGCCCCACACGCTTTGTTCAAGAACTTCTTCTTGGCCTCGACCAATTATCCTGGAACCCAAATTGTCTTTCTTTGCGCGGAGACGCTTTGAGCGCGATCCTTAAAGAGGATTTATTTTGACGTGATGTTGACAGAATAAATGGATGGTCATTAGATCCAGGGAAATCTCCATCTTGTTGCTGACAACTTCAAGGATTTTCTCGAAAATAACGGATTAAGTGTCCATACGTCAAAACCCTCAAATACATCGACACGTTATGAAACAAAAATATATTTCCATTTCGCTATAAAATTGTCTAAATTAAATTTCTCCGACCTGAAGTAACAAAACCATTTAAAAATAAATGTAATACATAAAAAAAAAGTTTTTCCTAAAAGAACTAAAATATGTTTGAAAACTGACTCAAACTTTAACTCTAAACCTCAGACGAATCCTAAGCCTAACCAACTCCAAGAATGTCGAGTAGAGCTATCCCACGAAATTATCGTTAATCAAATTTAGTTTTTGAGTTGTTACAGTCAGGGCCGTTTTAACGCATAGGCCCGTTGGGCATTTTCTCGGGGGCCCACGAGCATACGGGCCCCATGGAAATATGTTTATTAGTATATATTATGCATATTAATTTTTTATTCCTGCGGGGGAGGGGCCCAAAATGGTTTAAAGACGGCTCTGGTTACAGTCAAGGGACTATAATAAAAAAAAAGAGCAGCCATCGCGGAGGGGGGAGGCCCATTAATTTAATGCTTCAGCACGTTAAAATTATATGAAGGTCACGGTTACATGAAGCATACATCAGTGGTGCCAGACACTTGCGAGAGCGCATGTGTCTATGTGTAATATTAAAGGTTATTTGTATATGTGATCATAAAATATGTTTAGGGCTGCGGAAATTAACGATTAATTAATCGATTAATCGTTAAAAATTTTAATCGATTAAAATTAAGTTTGATTGATTAAAACTTGATTAAAATTTAAGAAAATATGTCTAATATTTTTTCCCCAATTTATTAATAATATATATTTTTTGTTACTTGCATACTTTTCCCTCGTATTATTATTATTTATTTGGACGTGCATACGTAAACAAAAATGTTTTTCTTCCTTATTTCTTGCATAGCAAAACGAATTTGCTGTGTTACGTCACAGAATTTGGGAGCCATGGAATAACCGCCACCTAATCGATTTCTCGAAATAATGAATCGCAACTTCAAGGGATCTACATATGCATTATAAAATATAATTAATTGAAATTAATCAATTAAATTTTATCCCGATTAATCCAACACATTTTTTAAAATCAGTACCAGCCCTAATTTTTTAAAAAAATTGTCTTTCTGATTTAGGGAAGTGGAGAGACTGTCAGATAGATGATGGCACATTGAGATTCAAGATTCCAACGCAAGCCAGCGACCAGAGAAAGCTAATAATAAAAAAACATCAATAACATTTCAATTGTAAATATTTCTTTTCTAATGTAAAAAAAGTGTAAAGAAATATAGAAAAGGTGTAAATCCTTTGACTGCGATTCAATTTTATGATTTTTTGTAACTCCATTTCTTGCGATCGATCCCTTCATACATACATAGTGATCTAAGCATACAAGTATAGTGATCTCTGTATCGCCCCATAGAGAACAATGTATACTTATGTATTATGGTCCATTTACTGATGAATAGTGATCTATGCATTGATTATACCTGTGATCAGTCTGTGGAGATTTTAACTAATCTCTTTGAGACCTGTGCACTCGTGCATAGTGAATTTTAAATTTTCTCTTAATAGGACCAATGTATCCATTGTAGCACACGAGTATCCATTTATTAGGACCTAAGCATCCATTTATTAGGACTTATGTATCCATTTAATAGGACCTATGTATCCATTTATTAGGACTTATGTATCCATTTAATAGGACCTATGTATCCATTTATTAGGACCTATGTATCCATTTATTTGACATATTTATCCAGGACATATCCACCAATTTATTAATATGATTGACATTCAGTCTCAGAGTCAGAGTCTTGAGGTCTCACGTTGTCATGAGTCAAGGCCAAACCTTGATGACGTGGAGCTTCAGACGTAGTCTTCCCATTTTTTAGAGACAGCCCCGTTATTCAGGGACGTGCACTCTCGCCTCACACACATATCATCTGATTGTTTCCCTTCCCGGCCTTTCCATTAAGCCGTTTCAATTGATGATGTAATTTATAGGGCGAGGGTGGGGTCGGGCTGGGCACAAAATGTCTATATAAGCCAGAAGCAGCAATGGCGTACCCCAGTGGCGTCACTAGGGGGGGCAGGGTGGGGTCGGGCTGGGCACAAAATGTCTATATAAGCCAGAAGAAGCAATGGCGTACCCCAGTGGCGTCACTAGGGGGGCGAGGGTGGGGTCGGGCTGGGCACAAAATGTCTATATAAGCCAGAAGCAGCAATGGCGTACCCCAGTGGCGTCAATAGGAGGGGGGCGAGGGTGGGGTCGGGCTGGGCACAAACTGTCTATATAAGCCAGAAGCAGCAATGGCGTACCACCAAGCCAGAAAACTACCACCAATGTCTATATAAGCCAGAAGCAGCAATGGCATACCACCAAGCCAGAAAACTACCACTCAGCATAGAGGAAATTTCACGAACACAATAATTGTTGATGTCCAGCTCGTTCTTGTTGCAATCGTCTGCTAAGAGCAGTGGCGTAGCTAGAACTTTTGCCGCCCGGGGCGGTCTCCCATTTGCCGCCCTTTTTAGGGGCCGTTCATAAATGACGTCATGCGCCGGGGGGGGGAGTCACACATTTGTGACGATGTGTGACGAAGGGAGGGGGTGTTTAAGAAATGTGACGTCACGTAAAAACGCGCAACTGTAAATAAAATTTCCACTTAAATATTTGATTACTGACACTTTATTTAATGACGTTTATGTAAATCGAGTGCTACGATATTAGAATGAAGCGTTACACTAAAAACATACTTAAATGACAAATCTTTTATTTGAAACATGCTCATTTTCAAACAGAAAATACGGCTTATATTGGGTGGGGGGGTCAAAGCTTTGTGACGTCTTATTGAAGAAGGGGTCTAAGTTTTTGTGACGACGTGTGACGAGGGGGGAGGGGGTAAAAAAGTAGCCAAAATCGTGTGACGTCATTTATGGACGGCCAGTTAGTCGATTATATTATGGTTTTTAAATCCTTTATATTAACTCGTGGTGTCTGCACCCTTGATTGCTTGATTGCTTGTCGCCAAAACTTTTGATCGATTTTTGACCCACTTGCTCGTAAGCTAGCGAGCTGACATTTTGCAGGCAGTTTTGTACCGATAATAAAAACAATGTATTAAAATTTCAGATCGATCGCATGTACCGTAATTAAATTATTGATTTTATAAATTATTTTATTTATTCCTATGTATCATGCTATTTTTTAAGATAGAGCGTCGCGGTGCGTATTATATTGAACAACTTTTCTGTCGCACAATAAGGTGCGTATTTTATTGACAACTCTTTTTATAAACATATTCCTGATCGGTGCGCATTATATTAAACATATTTTACGACACAACTGCAATTTTGTATTTCTGGATGGTCATGCGTATTATAATGAACATTCTTTTAGTTACGTCTCGTACATAAAGGATTTATAGTGAAAAACTTGTTTTTTACGGGGTTTTTTTATTATAAATTAATAAACATGAATAAACAATTTTAATTGAAACGAAGTAAAGGTGGGGAACATGTTTACCATTGCATGCCATATTTATGTAAGCAGTAATAAAAGAGGCCGCATAAGATTATATACCTATAAATACAAATGTATAAAACACAAGATACTTTTTGTAAAGGACACCAGAAAGTTACTGAGGTAGCAGGCCTCAATGAGACAAAACATATTCCAAATTTACACCCAAAAAAACCCCCATTAACAATCACTATTCTTTTATTTTGTATTTATAAATAAATGGTTTTTTTATTTACAAACAAAGACATTGTATACATTAGTATGTAAACATATTTATACATTTACTTTCCTAACTTTCATAAGAGAAAAATCGTGTATTATGCTATCAAAATTAAAATTATCTGCAATATCTTTTCTATGGACTATGGACAGTATTGCAAGATTTTGATGTCTTTAATCGCTCATCGTGGAACGAAGATAATTTTATATCAACTTCAGTTTGGAGAAGCTCCTTTCATAACTAGCGACACTGATAGCAATATTGGAAAATTTCATATCAAAATTACAATGTTGGGTACAGAATTTTCCAATCTATACTGTTGAATAAATTTTAATAGATCAAGGGGGCCTCCCCCCCGTTTTTCTAACATAATTTTAATGCCTCTTCTTGTAGTTTAGGTACAGCCATAAAAACCTGGATCCTTTTTCTTTCCATATTGAACTGTTCTTTATCAATGTCAATAAAGTAATTTATTTGATGTTCAAATGCTTCATTTAGTAGGTTACATGGTATTATATACGAATATTTTCTTGCAAGAACATGCAACTCATCAAAGCGTTCTTTCATTTTCTTTTATAATTCCATCCTTGTATAAAAACATTTCTTGTTGCACTTCTTGTTCTAAAGATAGAACCACGTCTTCTGAATTGACCCTACTCATATTTTTTCCCTTCTAACTCGGGGTTCAGTTTCCATCTCTTCACAATTGTTTGGCTGATATAACAGCATTTTGTATTAACACATCTCTTTGTTCCATGCAATGGCTTTGCAATTAATTAAAAAAATGACGGGTTCCCATAAATTGAGATAACATAGAAAAGAAAAAGATTACATTGATTTGAGTAAAATTCCAGTATCTGATCTCGTTTTCCTATATAGTTAGTTCTTCAGATGTCAATTTTTCCAAGACTCTTAAAATTTTAAAGTATGTCTTTTTCAAAATTATTATTCCTATTGTGGTGTTTATTGACAGAGAAATTTGAATATTTTCATATTCTTGTCATAAATCTTAATAATTTTCCTTAAAATAGACGGATTCAAATTATTTACACATTACTTTAATTGGATAGGCGTAACATGTTTAATGAATAACTGTATTTTAATTAAAAAACACAAATTATTTGTGCTACTTTAATGCAATAAAAACAAAGTTAATTAAATTTTTAATAACTTACCTTACAATCATTTTCTGAAAACTGAAACGGTAATATAAATCACTACTTGCGAGTTAAACAAAATATTTGAACCAACATGCCTTATAGGTACGACTTCGCGCATCATTCTGCGAATGTCAAAATGTCACGTAAAAACTGTCGTGGCGATATTAATAGCACATATTATTCGGCCCAGCGGTGATGTGTTTTTGGGTAGTTTTCTTATAAAAGAGTCATCTGTGACTTATACCGCTTAGTTTTCCAAACAAATTCTTACCATTTTTGAGCGATTAAAATTTTGTTAACGCTTTTGCTTTAGTTATAATATCAACTATGTAATTAAAAAAATGTTGTGCGAATCCGTTAAGACTCGAAATTAAAAATATTTTTGTTTCACCTTAGTTTTCCCCTTTGTCGGAAATGGTTATACTTTTCAAATGCCAACAAATGGGGCCCCCCCTTGATGAGTGCCGCCCGGGGCGGACCGCCCCCTCCACCCCCCCCTAGCTACGCCACTGGCTAAGAGGTTTCATCATATTGATAAAAATGTAATATGAGAGACTTGTAATTGGGATGTTAGAGTACAATATGTTTCGTAGATTGACTTATGTCTATCCACCAATCCATCTATATATAATAGGAAAAGATGAGGGATAGATCTGCCAATGAACGCCTTGTGTTTTATTCATTAGGAACGCTATCAGCTATTAGAATGATGCTCCCAGGTGATGACAGCATGGCCCGCAAATAGAAGGATACACCCAGGTGATGACATCATCGCCCGTATTAAAACAGAGCAGACCGAGAAGAAGGCGAACTGCTCGCTGCTTATTGTCTCCCTTAGTTCATGGGGAGGCCATCCATTCGAGTTCATCATAATAATTGGGTTATTAATGGTCGATTGGGAATGGGACAGGGTGGTAATTCTGGCGTGAGGCCAACAGTGTAGACAATGGTGGTGATAAAAGGAAAGACAATAGTGGTCTCCTTGAGAAGGCAGTAGTGACAATCAATGTACCCTCTAAGTTTCGTTGATTTATATTGGGGAAAAAACAACTCATATGCAAATAATTTGCTTTTTTTTTGTTTTCTGTGCAAGATTTTACACTCCACTAACACACATATTATTCTTAACAAAATTTGCATCGCGGTAATTCTTAACTACTGCGTGGTGTCTGACAGATAGCTACGCGGCCGCGCAGCTTAGGGAAACATTAGAGCGGTAATACAATAAAAGAGTTTGATGACGTGTGTCACAGCAAACTTGATAAGGGAGGCCATTCAAGAGTCTTTACAGAAAGTGTCTCGACTGTGCACCTCTCAGTATTTAAATGTAACTCAATGTTGTAGGTAAAGCAGCAAACACAAAGCCATTATATGTACCAGGGGTGGCCACACCTGTAGTAACTGAGAGCCATTTTATAATATAAAAGATTGTTGAGAGCCGCATTGAAGCACTATGGGTCATTAAACCTGGCTTTGAAATCTTCAATTAATCCTTGTTAACATATCTTTCATAATTTTACGCGAGCCGCGGTTTGGCCACCGTCGATCTATACACACAGTAGCGTAACTTGCTTTTCCGCGCCCTTGGCTAATTCATTTGTGGCGCCATTGAGAAATAGGTAAAATACTAAATTATGCAGAATAAATTGATTATTGAAGGATTAGCCCTCGGCGCCCTTGGCAACTGCCCCGATGCCAAGTCGTTGCTACGCCTCTGTATACACGTATCAGGAAATCTTGAACACACTGTCAAAACTATCTCACAGTAATAGAATACATTCGACATGGTATCACAATGAGTTATATTTACTATCAATAAACTCACAAACAACCAAAATCGGACGACAGCGAACACAATCACACAAATAATTGATACACCCAGACGACCTCGCGTACACTCACTTCTGGGATATAACTTATATCACTAATTTAATAAAAGCGGGAGTGAACTCCCCTAAACTTTCAGTGGACACGGGTTATAGAAATGGTAGGTTTGTGAAATCAATATTTCCTAATATGAATGAGTACACGAAGTTTGGGACACAACCGTTCGTTTTTTTTGTTTTTTTTTGTTTTTTTTGTTGAGAAAACATAAAGAGGCGGCGAATTCTTATAATATGCTGCTTTATGAGAATATGATATAAAATTATTAAATTCTGAAGGTTTTTGAGAAACCTGAAATAGAGTAAAGTACCCATTCTGGTTACCGGAAATCGCTCAAAAGTGTACATACACTAAATGGGATCTAATACTTATTTGTATAAGAAATGTCGTCCACCAAACTGAAACGTTACTCAAGCTATCGTTTTCACGCGCACACAGGCACACATGCAAAATTGCAAAACTAGGTTTTTCCGACTCCCAGAAGGTGTAAAACGTCGAGGTATGACTAAATATCGATTTCGAATTTGTGCACGGTTACACACACCACTTCTTCCTAAGAGAAAATAAACATTAAAAAATGTAAAATAATTAATAAATTAATAACAGTTTAAAAGGCGAGTTGAAACAACAAATTCAGTGAATGAATAATAACGCAAGCCACTGTAAACAAACAACGCCCGATACCACAGACAGACAGACAGATAAAGTGTGTGTGTGTGGGTGTGTGTGTGTGTGCGTGTGTGTGTGTGTGTGTGTGAGAGAGAGAGAGAGAGAGAGAGAGAGAGAGAGAGAACGAGAGAGAAAGAGTACAGAACTACTTCATGGCAGTTTTTGTGTCAGAACTCATGACGTCACAGTGTCCGCAGCCCCAGCCGGACGCTTGAAATACAACCCCCTTACAAACAGCCAGCGATGCTTCAGATGTCCGAGTTCCATTTCAAATGTTTTCAACCGTTGACAATGAGGAAAAGACCGCTCAAAGAGATGCAAATGATGAGAGGAATTCACATGAAAGACCCGCCATTCGAGAGAGCAGATGAGAGAGTCTTGTTGACCCGCGTTATCTACCCCTGATCATATCTCCTATTCATTAGAGGAGAGATTCCCTTGGGATTGCTCGTTAAGATACCATGCCACACACGCCCCTGACCTTGTCACACACACACATACCCCACCCTTGTCACACACACATACCCCACCCTTGTCACACACACATACCCCACCCTTATCACACACACATACCCCACCCTTGTCACACACACATACCCCACCCTTGTCACACACACATACCCCACCCTTGTCACACACACATACCCCACCCTTGTCACACACACACATACCCCACCCTTGTCACACACACATACCCCACCCTTGTCACACACACATACCCCACCCTTGTCACACACACATACCCCACCCTTGTCACAGACACATACCCTTGCACTTGTCACACTTATACCCCTGACCTTGTCACACATACCTCTGACCTAGTCACCCATATCAATGGTCAATGTTCCCTCTAAGGTTGATTTGCATGCAAAATAAGAAACTTGTGTGCAATGTTGCACAGCATCCATTTTTTGTGCACACTTTTGCACACCATAAAAAACAATATTTTTTATTATCATCATGAAGATTTGCTGCGGCTGGATAGCAAAGTCAATAGTGCGCTCGCCTCCCAAGCTGAGGTGCGTGGGATCTAGCCCACTTTAAGCCATAATGATGAATGTCTAATGCTAAAAATGCCAACGCTGACATGGAGAGGAGATGGGCGCCGCCAAATCGACCAAAATGGGGGGGGGGAATACTTATCTGCTGCGCGGCGTCGGTTAGATATCTACGCGGCCGCGCAACTTAAAAGGAATATTACCAGTGGTATCAATGACATATTACAGAGATATCGCTCAATGGTAACATACCTGCTACTACCACTGGCTTGTCTAAAATATCCTGCTGTTGATATCTATCACAGAGATATCGCTCAATGGTAACAGACCTGCTACTACCACAGGCTTGTCTAAAATATCCTGCTGTTGATATCTATCACAGCGATATCGCTCAATGGTAACAGACCTGCTACTACCACTGGCTTGTCTAAAATATCCTGCTGTTGATATCTATCACAGAGATATCGCTCAATGGTAACAGACCTGCTACTACCACAGGCTTGTCTAAAATATCCTGCTGTTGATATCTATCACAGAGATATCGCTCAATGGTAACAGACCTGCTACTACCACTGGCTTGTCTAAAATATCCTGCTGTTGATATCTATCACAGAGATATCGCTCAATGGTAACAGACCTGCTACTACCACTGGCTTGTCTAAAATATCCTGCTGTTGATATCTATCACAGAGATATCGCTCAATGGTAACAGACCTGCTACTACCACAGGCTTGTCTAAAAGATCCTGCTGTTGATATCTATCACAGCGATATCGCTCAATGGTAACATACCTGCTACCATTGGCTTGTCTAGAACAGTGCTTCTCGAAGTGGTGGTCCGCGGACCGGTGCCGGTCCGTGGGCCATCCGCTGCCGGTCCGCAGATGTTCTCAAAAAAAAAGGACAAAAAATTGTCAGTGCAGGGAAAATAGTGCACCGGTCCCTAATGCAATGGACAAAATTCCTGCCGGGCCGCCATTCTAAAAAGTTTGAGAAGCACTGGTCTAGAAGATCCTGCTGTTGATATCTCTGCGTGTTTGTGCCATTTAATGTCATAGAGACTCTATAGAGGAGCTACGTACACATTTTGTACTCGATCAAGTCTGTGTTGCAATCATCAGACAAAACGTTTTGTAAACATATCAGGGGAAAGCGATGTAGCGGTGTACCGTGATCGATATGGGGGTCATATATTTGATTTAACTGGACTTCTGTTTTAAATGAAGCTTTTTTTACAAACAAGAAAAAGGAAAAAGAAAACAACATCTTAAGAAGTTAACATTTGTTTAATGTCTACATACACCTTGTGTTGAATTTTTGTGTGTGTGTCCCATAACCTCGTGATCGTAGGGGTTAAAAACCTGTAGTAGATTTGCTGAAACAACTTTCAGTATAAACTAAATTGACACATTTTATTTTGAAAACGTTTGCGATCACAACAAACTCTCTAAAACAAGCTGTTACTGATGGTAAAGACTTTCCACACTTAAAACGGGTATAAAGTGACCACGGTAAAAGGCTGTCCATAAAAAACGACAGGAATTCCATTTGATGTCTGACAATGATTCCCTCCCTTGTTTGGATACCTGGTCTCGATTCAGGAAAGACAACCGGAGATTTGCCTCTGGGTTTAAAGATGGCGACGATTTACAGAGGGGAAATGAGCTTTCCCATCCGTGTAAGGGGGGCGGGGAGGATGGGAGATTGCTGGGAATAAGAAATTCGCGGCTTAACTAGTATTTTATCCAGTGGGAACATGTATGGACTACATGGACATGATGTTTGAGCCGTGATGTCAAAGCAATGATGTCAAAGCCGATAATGTGAGAGCAATGCTGTTAGAGCCGTGATGTCAAAGCAATGATGTCAAAGCCGATAATGTGAGAGCAATGATGTTAGAACCGTGATGTCAAAGCCGATAATGTGAGAGCAATGATGTTAGAACCGTGATGTCAAAGCAATGATGTCAAAGCCGATAATGTGAGAGCAATGATGTTAGAGCCGATAATGTGAGAGCAATGATGTTAGAGCCGATAATGTGAGAGCAATGATGTTAGAGCCGATAATGTGAGAGCAATGATGTTAGAGCCGATAATGTGAGAGCAATGATGTTAGAGCCGATAATGTGAGAGCAATGATGTTAGAGCCGTGTCTTTGGATCCTGGAGAGGATACCACATTATCTTCTGTGACAACATGTCTTGATAAATGTAGTGGAAAGCAAACTTTTAACTTAATATAAAATGACTCTTTTCTGCTTGCATTTCTTTATTTCTATCTTGATTTGTCGTAACGTATATACTCGTTCTATAGCCCGTTCGTTCATAAGCCGACCCCCCCCCCACACACACACACACTTTTGGAAGAGAAAAGTATTAAAAGTGTATAACCCGCCCGCAAGCCGACCCCCAAAAATAATAGGACAGCTAAAGCAAAATGGTACACATTTTTTAAAAACTACAAGCTAAATAGGTCATTATGATGTTTACTTTGTACTGCCTATCTTTGCCTTTGTGCTCTTTGTTAGGCAAGAGTTACCGGTATTCTTATTTTAAAAAAATCTTTGGTAAACAGTGACGAAAGCGCGTACATTAAAATTTGTTGTTGAAAACAAAAATTTTTCAAACAATTTATTAAAACGTTCACACAAATAAATAAAATAATTAAATAAGGTAAGTGCAGATGCTATAGTAGCTTCTGGTAGAGCAGTCGAATCTTGTAGAATATGACCTTGATGATCTACAATCTACAATAACGAGTATATACCGTAATTTATTTTGCTCACACATTTTAAAATGTTTTTCTATTCCGTCATAAAATTAAGAGTGAGATTAATTTATAAAAACTTATTAAAAAATTATTGATGCGATCAAGCATGTTAAATTATTTGGTATACAAATACCAAATGAATAAAGTCTAAGGTCTTAAGTCTGACCATACACACCCCATGTTTGAATATTTTCAAGACCTTTCTTATTTCCTCAAAGCATGACCTTTTGCGATGATCATTTGGGAACCACTGTTTTTGTTTACTTAATTTTTGAGAGCGGTGGTAAGAAGCGGCGGCCAGTAACCATTGATAAACTCGCCAGTTGCCACCAGCAATAAACGCGTCTGGAGCAGGCCGGACCAAGTGCCAAGGCCTATTGTTTTATAGTAGTGCACCGCCTCAATTGTTAATCAGAACAGCACAGGGTCTAGAAGAAGCCTTACAATATATTTATTGATTGGCTGTTTGTCTCTCACGCCCTTTGACCTTTGCTGTAATCCCTACACCGTATCTCTTCGTTTCTATGGGTGACGCGCTAGCAAACCTCTTGTCTCCCGGGACCAAGATGTATGCTTTGCTGTGATCTCCGCATAAATCAGCCAATTTATCTTTTTCTTATAGCAAACTTAACCATTTCTTCCCGCCTGTATTTGAAAGGGGAGAGAATACAAATCATGTGGGAAATCAAGAGTCGTCACTCTTCGTGATCTTGGCGGGAATCCGCGGGTCGGTGTGGTCGCTTTCTCAGAAATTTCTCCAAATAAAGTTTGGTTTTTAAAAGTAAAACATGACAACGCAGTAAAGCAATTCACTCCGGTAAACACTGACCCCCCCAAAGTCAAATAATATTAAATCATACACAGTGCCAGTTGTTACTAGCATCATCCGGGATTTCTAACATTTGACTGAAATTTCGTCATGATTTCATCTCTATGAAGTATCCGGGATAATTGTTGTATGCATATTTTGTAATGATATCATTCTCCACCTTTCCTTTAGCGGTATCTGATATTTTGTCATGATATCATTCATCCCCGAGCAGTACATAATATTGTGTCCCTCATTTATCCCCCCCCCCAAAAAAAAATAATTATCCATAATATAAAAGCCCAGGTCATTCTGTAACGCTAAGGGACATAAACAGCATATTTTTTTAAATTGAAAATATAGACGTAAAATCATAACCATTTTGGTTTCGAGATTAACAGAGTATGTATGTGGTGTTACTTGGTTTCGAGATTAACAGAGTATGTATGTGGTGTTACTTGGTTTCGAGATTAACAGAGTATGTATGTGGTGTTACTTGGTTTCGAGATTAACAGAGTATGTATGTGGTGTTACTTGGTTTCGAGATTAACAGAGTATGTATGTGGTGTTACTTGGTTTCGAGATTAACAGAGTATGTATGTGGTGTTACTTGGTTTCGAGATTAACAGAGTATGTATGTGGTGTTACTTGGTTTCGAGATTAACAGAGTATGTATGTGGTGTTACTTGGTTTCGAGATTAACAGAGTATGTATGTGGTGTTACTTGGTTTCGAGATTAACAGAGTATGTATGTGGTGTTACTTGGTTTCGAGATTAACAGAGTATGTATGTGGTGTTACTTGGTTTCGAGATTAACAGAGTATGTATGTGGTGTTACTCGCCGTAAAATATTATATGACGTCAATGTTTGAGCTTATATTTAATTTTGGAAAAGGGATATATAGAGAAATTTTTGTGAATAATAAATCATTCTAATGAACTAAAATTTAATTGTTCATTCTTTTTTTTATTGAACTCAATTTTTGGTTGTCGGATACACTGATTCGAACGCATGCAATAACATTCACGTAAGTTACTAGGGCTTTTGAAAATAGTGGGCGCCGTAGGCACCCCAGAACAACATAGTTATCCAATATTTAGTCAAGATCTCCAGCAAAGGTTTGTGTAGTTTGACATAACGACACTGTAAACTGGCGCCTTAAAAAAAATATATATATAGAAAGAGCTTCTGTAATACATGAGGTAAACAAACCTCGTGGTATACACAGGAGCTGACACAAATGGTCATGAAGTGTAATAGATGTCTGCCATTGGATGCATACTCACAGTTACTTATAAAAACCTAGTGGTATATACAGGAGCTGACACACTGGACATGAAGTGTACTAGATGTCTGCCATTTGATGCATACTCACAGTTACTTATACAAACCTCGTGGTATATACAGGAGCTGACACATTTGACATGAAGTGTAATAGATGTCTGCCATTGGATGCAAACTCACAGTTACTTATACAAACCTCGTGGTATATACAGGAGCTGACACATTTGACATGAAGTGTAATAGATGTCTGCCATTGGATGCAAACTCACAGTTACTTATACAAACCTAGTGGTATATACAGGAGCTGACACACTGGACATGAAGTGTAATAGATGTCTGCCATTGGATGCAAACTCACAGTTACTTATACAAACCTAGTGGTATATACAGGAGCTGACACACTGGACATGAAGTGTAATAGATGTCTGCCATTGGATGAATACTCACAGTTACTTATACAAACCTCGTGGTATATACAGGAGCTGACACACTGGACATGAAGTGTAATAGATGTCTGCCATTGGATGTATACTCACCGTTACTTATACAAACCTCGTGGTATATACAGGAGCTGACACACTGGACATGAAGTGTAATAGATGTCTGCCATTGGATGAATACTCACAGTTACTTATACAAACCTCGTGGTATATACAGGAGCTGACACACTGGACATGAAGTGTAATAGATGTCTGCCATTGGATGTATACTCACCGTTACTTATACAAACCTCGTGGTATATACAGGAGCTGACACATTTGACATGAAGTGTAATAGATGTCTGCCATTGGATGCAAACTCACAGTTACTTATACAAACCTCGTGGTATATACAGGAGCTGACACACTGGACATGAAGTGTAATAGATGTCTGCCATTGGATGAATACTCACAGTTACTTATACAAACCTCGTGGTATATACAGGAGCTGACACACTGGACATGAAGTGTAATAGATGTCTGCCATTGGATGTATACTCACCGTTACTTATACAAACCTCGTGGTATATACAGGAGCTGACACACTGGACATGAAGTGTAATAGATGTCTGCCATTGGATGAATACTCACAGTTACTTATACAAACCTCGTGGTATATACAGGAGCTGACACACTGGACATGAAGTGTAATAGATGTCTGCCATTGGCTGTATACTCACCGTTACTTATACAAACCTCGTGGTATATACAGGAGCTGACACACTGGACATGAAGTGTAATAGATGTCTGCCATTGGATGTATACTCACCGTTACTTATACAAACCTCGTGGTATATACAGGAGCTGACACACTGGACATGAAGTGTAATAGATGATTGCCATTGGATGAATACTCACAGTTACTTATACAAACCGTGACCGTTTGAAGCTCGTCAAGGGTGGTAAGACATTACATGCAACAGTGACATGAGACATGCGCTGTAAAAAAAGACGCAAATTAAAATAAAAACTGCCGCGTAATTGATTTTACGGTTAATCTCTAATCGAATATCTCTAGATAACCCGCGGGGCCACGCCACTTCTCTAAGGGGCTATTTCGAGAGAACGTCCTCAAATTGCCATCAGCCTTTATTTCACCGGCATTTTAAAAAAAAGTTGTTTGAAGTACAAAAATATGCAAGCAAGACAAGAAGTGAACTTTTTTTTTACAGTTGATTAAAGAAAAATCGAATCACTAATTGTGATAAATAAAGCGAATTGCCGAAGATTAAGTGTTGTTGCGTGTATGCCAGAGTTAAGAAAGTCATATTTTAACTGTCTATAATATAATACAGATGCTGAGGTTATGTCGAAAGTTCGTATTCACCTATGCCACTGCAGTAAATGAGGATAAATGAAGGTATACCAAAATTGTATAACTAAATCATAACAATCTCTCTATTAATGGACAAATATTCAACTCATTAGTTATGAGTTCCAAGACAGCAGTAGTGCTGCGAGGAACCAAAAACATACAACAGCGGAGTTGAGGAAAGAAACAACAATGAAACATGAAAATGGCATAATAAATGTGTGCCATCATAAATGAGTGCAGCATGGAAAAATCAACAATTTTCATCATCTTAAGGAACAGACAGCTATTCAAATCAGTGATGCGGTTCTTTATTTAATACTTGAAGCTTTCTTTTCGTTTTGTCAGGTAAACGACCGGATGATAAATAAAAAGAACACTTTTATCATCTTAAAACGAATTGCCTCTGTTTTCATGGATTGCAATGTTTCTGGAAGGACTTAAGATCGTAACCCGAGGTACCACTTCATAGTGAATGAGGTTAGCGTGTAAAGAAGAGAACCTCTGATGACCAGAAAGGATATTATGGATAGTGAATGCGGCAAACATCAAAAGATGAGAACTATTAGAGGCTACACATGAAAAAGAACCAAGAAAGAAATGGGCCACAACAATGTATGAAATAATCCTCCATAAATGAGATGGATGGAGATCGATTTTCTGAGACATAAAGGGTTTGCCTGGGATTTAGGGATTTAAGGTTTCAGGGATTAGGGCGGATGTGGTCAGGTTGTTTAATGATGAGATTAGATAGATATGTGAGTGGTCAGTGGAGGGTGGACAGGTGGACAGATGGTTTAATGATGAGATCAGATAAGTGAGTGAGTGGTCAGTGGAAGGTGGACAGGTCGTTTAATTATGAGATCAGATAAGTGAGTGGTCAGTGGATGGTGGACAGGTCGTTTAATTATGAGATCAGATAAGTGAGTGGTCAGTGGAAGGTAGACAGGTCGTTTAATTATGAGATCAGATAAGTGAGTGGTCAGTGGAAGGTGGGCATGTCTTTAAATTATGAAATCAGATACGCGACTTGTGGACTGTTGGAGTTATGACAAGATCATGTCAGGATGGTCCTTTACTTCGAAGGGAGGTGACAAGATCATGTGAGGATGGTCCTTTACTTCGAAGGGAGGTGACAAGATCATGTGAGGATGGTCCTTTACTTCGAAGGGAGGTGACAAGATCATGTGAGGATGGTCCTTTACTTCGAAGGGAGGTGACAAGATCATGTGAGGATGGTCCTTTACTTCGAAGGGAGGTGACAAGATCATGTGAGGATGGTCCTTTACTTCGAAGGGAGGTGACAAGATCATGTGAGGATGGTCCTTTACTTCGAAGGGAGGTGACAAGATCATGTGAGGATGGTCCTTTACTTCGAAGGGAGGTGACAAGATCATGTGAGGATGGTCCTTTACTTCGAAGGGAGGTGACAAGATCATGTGAGGATGGTCCTTTACTTCGAAGGGAGGTGACAAGATCATGTGAGGATGGTCCTTTACTTCGAAGGGAGGTGACAAGATCATGTGAGGATGGTCCTTTACTTCGAAGGGAGGTGACAAGATCATGTGAGGATGGTCCTTTACTTCGAAGGGAGGTGACAAGATCATGTGAGGATGGTCCTTTACTTCGAAGGGAGGTGACAAGATCATGTGAGGATGGTCCTTTACTTCGAAGGGAGGTGACAAGATCATGTGAGGATGGTCCTTTACTTCGAAGGGAGGTGACAAGATCATGTGAGGATGGTCCTTTAATTCGAAGGGAGGTGACAAGATCATGTGAGGATGGTCCTTTACTTCGAAGGGAGATGACAAGATCATGTGAGGATGGTCCTTTACTTCGAAGGGAGATGAGCGAAGTGTTAGAGCTTACCGTGTGAGTGTTTGGCAGGGTGGCGGGGGGAGGGTGTTAAGGTTAGAAAATACTGATGAGCGTCTTAACATAAAGGAACATTTTAAACAGTCAGAAAATTACATGTGATGAACTGCTCTTTTTTTAGTTAAGTAAATTCCGGATGTTCATGGACACTGATATGTCATGCGCACAGGTGTGATGATAGCAGTGTGATGTATTGCTGAATCACCGACATTTTAATACCATAATAATCCTGAGGGGAAGGGTTTCTTCAACTGCAGATAGATCTGAGATCACAAACACAGTTTCCAGTTCCAATTCAAAATAAACACTTATTCTAACAACATCACATTACACTGAGCGTTAAACCTGGCGTACATAAGCCTGCTCCGAGTGCAGAATGAGAAAAAGAGTAAGAGAGATAGAGATAAATAAAGAAAAGGAGACACGCGGAATGACGTAGTAGACCACGTGACAGTGACAACTCCATCTAATCAGAGCACGTGTGTTGAGTAATCTCGTCCGACTCTCTATCTAGTCGCCATGACAGAACGCTGCCTAATTGGGGTTTAACTTGTCATTAGACACCAGGAAAATATAGGTCTGGAGCCAGCAACGCAAGGAATATGAAGTGTCTACGGGCTGTCATACATGGGACAATTATGGTTGCAATGGCTGTCGTACATGGAAATGTTTTATATGGTGTCTACTGGCTGACGTACATGGAAATGTTTTATATGGTGTCTACTGGCTGACGTACATTGAAATGTTGTATATGGTGTCTACTGGCTGACCTACATTGAAATGTTGTATATGGTGTCTACTGGCTGACGTACATTGAAATGTTGCATATGGTGTTTACTGGCTGACGTACATGGAAATGTTGTATATGGTGTCTACTGGCTGACGTACATGGAAATGTTGTATATGGTGTATACTGGCTGACGTACATTGAAATGTTGTATATGGTGTCTACTGGCTGACGTACATGGAAATGTTGTATATGGTGTCTACTGGCTGACGTACATTGAAATGTTGTATACGGTGTCTACTGGCTGACGTACATTGAAATGTTGTATATGGTGTCTACTGGCTGACGTACATTGAAATGTTGTATATGGTGTTTACTGGCTGACGTACATGGAAATGTTGTATATGGTGTCTACTGGCTGACGTACATTGAAATGTTGTATATGGTGTCTACTGGCTGACGTACATTGAAATGTTGTATATGGTGTCTACTGGCTGACGTACATGGAAATGTTGTATATGGTGTCTACTGGCTGACGTACATGGAAATGTATATGGTGTCTACTGGCTGACGTACATGGAAATGTTGTATATGGTGTCTACTGGCTGACGTACATGGAAATGTTGTATATGGTGTCTACTGGCTGACGTACATTGAAATGTTGTATATGGTGTCTACTGGCTGACGTACATTGAAATGTTGTATATGGTGTCTACTGGCTGACGTACATTGAAATGTTGTATATGGTGTCTACTGGCTGACGTATATTGAAATGTTGTATATGGTGTCTACTGGCTGACGTACATGGAAATGTTGTATATGGTGTCTACTGGCTGACGTACATGGAAATGTTGTATATGGCGTCTACTGGCTGACGTACATTGAAATGTTGCATATGGTGTCTACTGGCTGACGTACATGGGAAATGTTGTATATGGTGTCTACTGGCTGACGTACATGGGAAATGTTGTATATGGTGTCTACTGGCTGACGTACATTGAAATGTTGCATATGGTGTCTACAGGCTGACGTACATGGGAAATGTTGTATATGGTGTCTACTGGCTGACGTACATGGAAATGTTGTATATGGTGTCTACTGGCTGACGTACATGGGAAATGTTGTATATGGTGTCTACTGGCTGACGTATATGGAAATGTTGTATATGGTGTCTACTGACTGACGTACATGGGAAATGTTGCATATGGTGTCTACTGGCTGACGTACATGGGAAATGTTGTATATGGTGTCTACTGACTGACGTACATGGGAAATGTTTTATATGGTGTCTACTGGCTGACGTACATTGAAATGTTGTATATGGTGTCTACTGGCTGGCGTACATTGAAATGTTGTATATGGTGTCTACTGGCTGACGTACATTGAAATGTTGTATATGGTGTCTACTGGCTGGCGTACATTGAAATGTTTTATATGGTGTCTACTGGCTGACGTACATGTGGCATGTTTTATATGGTGTCTACTGGCTGACGTACATGGGAAATGTTGTATATGGTGTTTACTGGCTGACGTACATTGAAATGTTGTATATGGTGTCTACTGGCTGACGTACATGGAAATGTTGTATATGGTGTTTACTGGCTGACGTACATTGAAATGTTGTATATGGTGTCTACTGGCTGACGTACATGTGACATGTTTTATATGGTGTTTACTGGCTGACGTACATTGAAATGTTGTATATGGTGTCTACTGGCTGACGTACATGGGAAATGTTGCATATGGTGTTTACTGGCTTACGTACATGTGGCATGTTTTATATGGTGTCTACTGGCTGACGTACATGGAAATGTTGTATATGGTGTCTACTGGCTGACGTACATTGAAATGTTGTATATGGTGTCTACTGGCTGACGTACATTGAAATGTTTTATATGGTGTCTACTGGCTGACGTACATTGAAATGTTGTATATGGTGTCTACTGGCTGACGTACATTGAAATGTTGTATATGGTGTCTACTGCTGACGTACATGTGACATGTTTTATATTGTGTTTACTGGCTGACGTACATTGAAATGTTGTATATGGTGTCTACTGGCTGACGTACATTGAAATGTTGTATATGGTGTCTACTGGCTGACGTACATTGAAATGTTGTATATGGTGTCTACTGGCTGACGTACATGGGAAATGTTGCATATGGTGTCTACTGGCTGACGTACATGGGAAATGTTGCATATGGTGTCTACTGGCTGACGTACATTGAAATGTTGTATATGGTGTCTACTGGCTGACGTACATGTGACATGTTTTATATGGTTTCTACTGGCTGACGTACATGGGAAATGTTGCATATGGTGTCTACTGGCTGACGTTCATGGAAATGTTGCATATGGTGTCTACTGGCTGACGTACATTGAAATGTTGTATATGGTGTCTACTGGCTGACGTACATGGAAATGTTGTATATGGTGTCTACTGGCTGACGTACATGGAAATGTTGTATATGGTGTCTACTGGCTGACGTACATTGAAATGTTGCATATGGTGTCTACTGGCTGACGTACATGGGAAATGTTGCATATGGTGTCTACTGGCTGACGTACTTGGGAAATGTTGCATATGGTGTCTACTGGCTGACGTACATGGGAAATGTTGCATATGGTGTCTACTGGCTGACGTACTTGGGAAATGTTGCATATGGTGTTTACTGGCTGACGTACATGGGAAATGTTGCATATGGTGTCTACTGGCTGACGTACTGGGAAATGTTGCATATGGTGTTTACTGGCTGACGTACATGGGAAATGTTGCATATGGTGTCTACTGGCTGACGTACATGGAAATGTTGCATATGGTGTTTACTGGCTGACGTACATGGAAATGTTGTATATGGTGTTTACTGGCTGGCGTACATGGAAATGTTGTATATGGTGTCTACTGGCTGACGTACATGGAAATGTTGTATATGGTGTCTACTGGCTGACGTACATGTGAAATGTTGCATATGGTGTCTACTGGCTGACGTACATGGAAATGTTGTATATGGTGTCTACTGGCTGACGTACATGGAAATGTTGTATATGGTGTCTACTGGCTGACGTACATGGAAATGTTGTATATGGTGTTTACTGGCTGACGTACATTGAAATGTTGTATATGGTGTCTACTGGCTGACGTACATGGAAATGTTGTATATGGTGTTTACTGGCTGGCGTACATGGAAATGTTGTATATGGTGTCTACTGGCTGACGTACATGGAAATGTTGCATATGGTGTTTACTGGCTGACGTACATGGGAAATGTTGTATATGGTGTTTACTGGCTGACGTACATGGAAATGTTGTATATGGTGTCTACTGGCTGACGTACATGGAAATGTTGTATATGGTGTCTACTGGCTGACGTACATTGAAATGTTGTATATGGTGTCTACTGGCTGGCGTACATGGAAATGTTGTATATGGTGTCTACTGGCTGACGTACATGGAAATGTTGTATATGGTGTCTACTGGCTGACGTACATGGAAATGTTGTATATGGTGTCTACTGGCTGACGTACATGGGAAATGTTGCATATGGTGTCTACTGGCTGACGTACATGGAAATGTTGCATATGGTGTCTACTGGCTGACGTACATGGAAATGTTGTATATGGTGTTTACTGGCTGACGTACATGGGAAATGTTGCATATGGTGTTTACTGGCTGACGTACATGGAAATGTTGTATATGGTGTTTACTGGCTGACGTACATGGGAAATGTTGCATATGGTGTTTACTGGCTGACGTACATGGAAATGTTGTATATGGTGTCTACTGGCTGACGTACATGGAAATGTTGTATATGGTGTTTACTGGCTGACGTACATGGGAAATGTTGCATATGGTGTTTACTGGCTGACGTACATGGAAATGTTGTATATGGTGTCTACTGGCTGACGTACATGGAAATGTTGTATATGGTGTCTACTGGCTGACGTACATGGAAATGTTGTATATGGTGTCTACTGGCTGACGTACATGGAAATGTTGTATATGGTGTCTACTGGCTGACGTACATGGAAATGTTGTATATGGTGACTACTGGCTGACGTACATGGAAATGTTGTATATGGTGTCTACTGGCTGACGTACATGGAAATGTTGTATATGGTGTCTACTGGCTGACGTACATGGAAATGTTGTATATGGTGTCTACTGGCTGACGTACATGGAAATGTTGTATATGGTGTCTACTGGCTGACGTACATGGAAATGTTGTATATGGTGTCTACTGGCTGACGTACATGTGACATGTTTTATATTGTGTTTACTGGCTGACGTACTTGTGGCATGTTTTATATTTTGTTTACTGGCTCTCGTACATGGAAAATGTTGTATATGGTGTCTACTGGCTAAAGTACATGGGAAATGTTGTATATTTTGTCTACTGGCTTTGGCACAAGGAAAATGTTTTATATGGTCTCTTTTATATGGTACATGTGGCATGATTTATGTTGTGTCTACTGGCTGACGTACATGGGAATGTTTTATAGTGTCTAATGGCTGCCATAAATTTTATCCTTCATGAAATAAATTTAAAAGTAGAGGGAATTTTATCAAAGTTGAATAACCTTGACCTTGTGGTAGAGTCAACAAATACCAGTTAACCTCAAAATCAAAATCGTTTTTCGATATGAGAGAAGCGACGCCAAGCGGGGAAATTTTTGGCGTGGTTCCATCTCGTTCTGCGTGATGCAGGCAGGTTTTTAAACAGGGACAGATGCTGCCTTGCTGAAAATGGTTAACATTATCAAATGTAACCCTATTCAAAAAGTTTTGCCACAAACGAGTTTTGGCTAAATTTAATCCGTTGAGAGCGCTGTTGTATATGAACGTGTTGTTGAAGGACATTAAGCGTCACATTTTATTATTTAAAAATAAGACAAATGACCAAAGTAACTATTATGACCAATCAACACAAGATAGACCACAACTCGCTGTAGGCATAAACAGATAGTACACAAAGGTGATTCCTGTCAGGGGAATGAGAATCACTGGGGAGTGAATGCTTGATGGCTCGTGACTACTTTTCACGAAGATAATGTTTTGAGTGAGCCCTGGTCACACGGGATATGTCAGGGACATGACCAGAGGACACGCCAGGGTCAGTTGAGACCAGTTTGGGGGGTTTATAAGAGAGTAGTCGAGACGAGGGGAGGGAGTTGCAGAGAGTTGTGTAGTTCGCACAGTGTTGTGCGGTCAGACCGGTCAGGGTAGACCGGGGAGCTGCAGGGTTGCAGTAAAACAGAGTTGAGTTTAACGTCGCCCAGAAGCGGTCGGGTCGGACCGAGGGCATGCTTGAGCATACAGCAAGTTATATACAGATGTATTTGATGTCAAGGCAGGACAGCCAGTTTGTACAGTTGTTTATAGCAGAATAAACATTGCATTGTTACACAGACTTGTGTCATCTCTTGTGTGTTGTGTGTAGCGGAGAGCAAGGTACAATCCACCATAACATCGAGACTTAACAATTCCCTAGATCTGTTGGCGCAACTAAGAGGATTGATGTGTATTTTGAAAACACATGGGACATTCGATAGATCTATTGATCAAACATTGGGATGTTGAAGTCAATTTACACCTCAAAGAGATATCCAGTACGACTGTAGACAAAACTTGACAGTATTTGATATGGTTATTGACAACACATTGTCGCATACGATTGGTCTATTGAAAAAACATGGGCGTATTCACTAGGTCCATTGATAAAACATTGGGGTATTCACTATGTCTATTGAAAACACATGGGCGTATTCACTAGGTCTATTGTCATCACATGGGCGTATTCACTAAGTAATGACAACACATTGGCGTATTTACTAGGTAATGACAACACATGGGGACTAAAAAATGTATATTCACTAGGTCTATTGACAACACATTAGGGTATTCACCAGGTCTATTGACAACACATTAGGGTATTCACCAGGTCTATTGACAACACATTAGGGTATTCACTAGGTCTATTGACAACACATTAGGGTATTCACGAGGTCTATTGACAACACATTAGGGTATTCACTAGGTCTATTGACAACACATTAGGGTATTCACCAGGTCTATTGACAACACATTAAGGTATTCACTAGGTCTATTGACAACACATTAGGGTATTCACCAGGTCTATTGACAACACATTATGGTATTCCCTAGGTCTATTGACAACACATTAGGGTATTCACCAGGTCTATTGACAACACATTAGGGTATTCCCTAGGTCTATTGACAACACATTAGGGTATTCCCTAGGTCTATTGACAACACATTAGGGTATTCCCTAGGTCTATTGACAACACATTAAGGTATTCCCTAGGTCTATTGACAACACATTAGGGTATTCCCTAGGTCTATTGACAACACATTAGGGTATTCCCTAGGTCTATTGACAACACATTAGGGTATTCCCTAGGTCTATTGACAACACATTAGGGTATTCACCAGGTCTATTGATTGACAACACATTAGGGTATTCCCTAGGTCTATTGACAACACATTAGGGTATTCCCTAGGTCTATTGACAACACATTAGGGTATTCACCAGGTCTATTGACAACACATTAGGGTATTCACCAGGTCTATTGACAACACATTAGGGTATTCCCTAGGTCTATTGACAACACATTAAGGTATTAACCAGGTCTATTGACAACACATTAGGGTATTCACCAGGTCTATTGACAACACATTAGGGTATTCCCTAGGTCTATTGACAACACATTAGGGTATTCACCAGGTCTATTGACAACACATTAGGGTATTCACTAGGTCTATTGACAACACATTAGGGTATTCCCTAGGTCTATTGACAACACATTAGGGTATTCACCAGGTCTATTGACAACACATTAGGGTATTCACCAGGTCTATTGACAACACATTTGGGTATTCCCTAGGTCTATTGACAACACATTAAGGTATTCACCAGGTCTATTGACAACACATTAGGGTATTCACCAGGTCTATTGACAACACATTAGGGTATTCCCTATGTCTATTGACAACACATTAAGGTATTCACCAGGTCTATTGACAACACATTAGGGTATTCACCAGGTCTATTGACAACACATTAGGGTATTCCCTAGGTCTATTGACAACACATTAGGGTATTCACCAGGTCTATTGACAACACATTAGGGTATTCCCTAGGTCTATTGACAACACATTAGGGTATTCACCAGGTCTATTGACAACACATTAGGGTATTCCCTAGGTCTATTGACAACACATTAAGGTATTCACCAGGTCTATTGACAACACATTAGGGTATTCACCAGGTCTATTGACAACACATTAGGGTATTCCCTAGGTCTATTGACAACACATTAGGGTATTCACCAGGTCTATTGACAACACATTAGGGTATTCCCTAGGTCTATTAACAACACATTAGGGTATTCCCTAGGTCTATTGACAACACATTAGGGGTATTCCCTAGGTCTATTGACAACACATTAAGGTATTCACCAGGTCTATTGACAACACATTAGGGTATTCACTAGGTCTATTGACAACACATTAGGGTATTCTCTAGGTCTATTGACAACACATTAGGGTATTCTCTAGGTCTATTGACAACACATTAGGGTATTCTCTAGGTCTATTGACAACACATTAGGGTATTCTCTAGGTCTATTGACAACACATTAGGGTATTCACCAGGTCTATTGACAACACATTAAGGTATTCACTAGGTCTATTGACAACACATTAGGGTATTCTCTAGGTCTATTGACAACACATTAGGGTATTCACCAGGTCTATTGACAACACATTAGGGTATTCACTAGGTCTATTGACTCAACACTGACTATACTCACAAGATCAACTGGCATCCGGGGCTGCTGACTGCTGTCCGGTAAAAGTTCCAGCAAAAGATCGCAGTCCAGATTTCTCACAGCCTCCACCACAGACATCTGATGACAAGATCAAGATCATTTGATATTTAAGGCAAAATTACAATCAATTTAACCATTAATTGATAAATGCGTCACTCTTTGTCACCCACAAATGCCGACAACGAACTTAAGAAAAGAACGGCATCTTGAATATTTTTTGTACACGCTTTTATTTGGCTTGCCAATCTGTGTGTATGTCTGTTAGCGTCAAATCTTCCAACGTAATTTAAAGTATTTCCCATTTTCTGAAATTCGACAGACAAAATTTCTTGTAATTTGCACAGTCGGCTGTCAAGTTATTAGCTTTTTGTGCAATTTTTTTTTAATGTGAACTCAACAGTTTTCTTTGAGGTGATAAAAGGAAAATCATACGTACATTTGTAAAAAAAAATAGAATTTTCTTTTAGCGGATATAGAGAAATAACAATTACATTAAAAATCGATAAATAAAAAAAATGGGTAAATGAAACATGGGAAGAAAAAAAATGTATATTTAAAAACACGCTTTTACTCCAATGCACTAAAAATGAGAATATAATTTTTTCTGAGATCTACAAAAAATAAAAGCGTGTATAATTTCGTATACATGTAATGGTTTGTATTGTAGAACGTGACATTAATTTTTATTGTACAACGTGACATTAGTTTTTATTGTACAATGTCACATTAGTTTTTATTGTACAATGTCACATTAGTTTTTATTGTACAATGTCACATTAGTTTTTATTGTACAATGTCGCATTAGTTTTTATTGTACAATGTCACATTAGTTTTTATTGTACAACGTGACATTAGTTTTTATTGTACAATGTCACATTAGTTTTTATTGTACAACGACACATTAGTTTTTATTGTACAACGTGATATTAGTTTTTATTGTACAACGACACATTAGTTTTTATTGTACAACGTGACATTAGTTTTTATTGTACAACGTCACTTTAGTTTTTATTGTACAACGTGACATTAGTTTTTATTGTACAACGACACATTAGTTTTTATTGTACAACGTGACATTAGTTTTTATTGTACAACGTCACATTAGTTTTTATTGTACAACGTGACATTAGTTTTTATTGTACAACGTGACATTAGTTTTTATTGTAAAACGTGACATTAGTTTTTATTGTACAATGTCACATTAGTTTTTATTGTACAACGTGACATTAGTTTTTATTGTACAACGTGACATTAGTTTTTATTGTACAACGTGACATTAGTTTTTATTGTACAATGTCACATTAGTTTTTATTGTACAACGTGACATTAATTTTTATTGTACAATGTCACATTAGTTTTTATTGTACAACGTGACATTAGTTTTTATTGTACAACGTGACATTAGTTTTTATTGTACTACGTGACATTAGTTTTTATTGTACAATGTCACATTAGTTTTTATTGTACAACGTGACATTAGTTTTTATTGTACAACGTGACATTACTTTTTATTGTACAATGTCACATTAGTTTTTATTGTACAACGTGACATTAGTTTTTATTGTACAATGTCACATTAGTTTTTATTGTACAACGTGACATTAGTTTTTATTGTACAACGTGACATTAGTTTTTATTGTACAACGTGACATTAGTTTTTATTGTACAATGTCACATTAGTTTTTATTGTACAATGTCACATTAGTTTTTATTGTACAATGTCACATTAGTTTTTATTGTACAATGTCACATTAGTTTTTATTGTACAACGTCACATTAGTTTTTATTGTACAATGTCACATTAGTTTTTATTGTACAATGTCACGTTAGTTTTTATTGTACAACGTCACATTAGTTTTTATTGTACAATGTCACATTAGTTTTTATTGTACAATGTCACATTAGTTTTTATTGTACAATGTCACATTAGTTTTTATTGTACAATGTCACATTAGTTTTTATTGTACAATGTCACATTAGTTTTTATTGTACAACGTCACATTAGTTTTTATTGTACAATGTCACATTAGTTTTTATTGTACAATGTCACATTAGTTTTTATTGTACAACGTCACATTAGTTTTTATTGTACAATGTCACATTAGTTTTTATTGTACAACGTGACATTACTTTTTATTGTACAATGTCACATTAGTTTTTATTGTACAACGTGACATTAGTTTTTATTGTACAATGTCACATTAGTTTTTATTGTACAACGTGACATTAGTTTTTATTGTACAACGTGACATTAGTTTTTATTGTACAACGTGACATTAGTTTTTATTGTACAATGTCACATTAGTTTTTATTGTACAACGACACATTAGTTTTTATTGTACAACGTGACATTAGTTTTTATTGTACAACGTGACATTAGTTTTTATTGTTCAACGTCACATTAGTTTTTATTGTACAATGTCACATTAGTTTTTATTGTACAATGTCACATTAGTTTTTATTGTACAATGTTACATTAGTTTTTATTGTACAATGTCACATTAGTTTTTATTGTACAATGTCACATTAGTTTTTATTGTACAACGTCACATTAGTTTTTTTTGTACAATGTCACATTAGTTTTTATTGTACAATGTCACATTAGTTTTTATTGTACAACGTCACATTAGTTTTTATTGTACAATGTCACATTAGTTTTTATTGTACAACGTGACATTACTTTTTATTGTACAATGTCACATTAGTTTTTATTGTACAACGTGACATTAGTTTTTATTGTACAATGTCACATTAGTTTTTATTGTACAACGTGACATTAGTTTTTATTGTACAACGTGACATTAGTTTTTATTGTACAACGTGACATTAGTTTTTATTGTACAATGTCACATTAGTTTTTATTGTACAATGTCACATTAGTTTTTATTGTACAACGTGACATTAGTTTTTATTGTAAAACGTGACATTAGTTTTTATTGTACAATGTCACATTAGTTTTTATTGTACAATGTTACATTAGTTTTTATTGTACAATGTCACATTAGTTTTTATTGTACAATGTCACATTAGTTTTTATTGTACAACGTCACATTAGTTTTTTTTGTACAATGTCACATTAGTTTTTATTGTACAATGTCACATTAGTTTTTATTGTACAACGTCACATTAGTTTTTATTGTACAATGTCACATTAGTTTTTATTGTACAACGTGACATTACTTTTTATTGTACAATGTCACATTAGTTTTTATTGTACAACGTGACATTAGTTTTTATTGTACAATGTCACATTAGTTTTTATTGTACAACGTGACATTAGTTTTTATTGTACAACGTGACATTAGTTTTTATTGTACAACGTGACATTAGTTTTTATTGTACAATGTCACATTAGTTTTTATTGTACAATGTCACATTAGTTTTTATTGTACAATGTCACATAAGTTTTTATTGTACAATGTCACATTAGTTTTTATTGTACAATGTCACATTAGTTTTTATTGTACAATGTCACATTAGTTTTTATTGTACAATGTCACATTAGTTTTTATTGTACAACGTCACATTAGTTTTTATTGTACAATGTCGTATTCATTCTTTTCTTATTGCTCCTTTGGACATGGCAAATATTTCCATCGCGAGGAACATCGAGTTTTAATGAAGTTTTACAGACTCCTTGACAACTCTAGACGTTGGAATGATATTGGGTTAGATGTAGACCAGGAAGTCACGTGACATCGGGTAGAGTGCACCAGGCAACGACAAGTCTCGGCAACCAGGTCCTGCACGGGAAACAACCCAAACACTCTACACACGGTGGCGTCCCTTTCAAGCAGAGACCAAAAGGCAACTTCACTCCTGTCAAGTGAACGAGGGACAAACATTTCGGGAGACGACGAAGCCAGCAATTACTTCCCTTGGCCCGGGGGACCCATGAAAGTCTCACCCCCACCCCCCCTTTTCCACAGGACGGAATGGACCGCATTGTGTGTGGGGCCCCCCCCCCTGTTTAATAACAAACATTAAGACTCAGGGGCGGCACAGGATTGGATGGCATGCACAAACTACTTAAGTTAAGACCCGTCTTTGGCTTTGGACAATTTCCGCCCCCACCTTCAATGTCTGATGGAAATGTTAAGGATTAAGTTCTTCAAAACTGTCTGATTCCCAGAATTCTCTGGGCGTTGCTTTGTGTGGCATCCCTCCGACGGATTTAAGTCGGGATGAAATAAAAAAAAATTAATACTTTTTACAATGTAACAGACTTGTATGGAAGTTAAGTCGAATTTTGATGTCGTTTAACAGCTTTTCGGTCACGTTAAATAAACTTACGATCTATACTTTCGATCTAGTTAAACATAATTTTTATCTAGCTAAAAAACTTTTGATTTAGCTAAACAGACTTTTGATCTAGCTAAATAGACCTTTGATCCAGCTAAACAGACTTTTGACCTAGCCAAACAGACTTTTGACCTAGCCAAACAGACTTTTGATCTAGCTAAACAGACTTTTGATCTAGCTAAACAGACTTTTGATCTAGCTAAACAGACTTTTGATCTAGCTAAACAGACTTTTGATCTAGCTAAAAGGACTTTTGGTCAGGTTATACATCTTGTATTTGACTATTTTTGTTTGATAGTGTAAAAAAAACAACCCAAAAAAACAACAACCTGAATTTAATAAAACAAACAAAAAGGCTATAATTTCTTACAACTAACATCAAAAAGTAACCATCGACAGATTACAGATCTCCAATAGCTTTTATGTGAACTCGATGCTGCCCTTATCGTGGTTTAATAGCATCTGATGGGTCTACTTTGACATGGTATGTGTCAATCATCATTAGATGGTGAGTACTTTACGTCACATTGGTTTCTGTTCGAGAAATCAGCGAGCTACCAATTACAAATAATTCAAAATCTCTTCACTAGAATTTTTATTTTTTTTATTTTTGTTCCTGTTATTTTATACGCGCTATTTCACTTTCTTCATCTAAAATTTCATAATAAAGATACATGATCTGTATTTTACACTGATGTTATTCTTTCAAAAACCACATAAAATGCTTATCACCATCCAAGTACTTGTCTCAAGGAGATAAAAAAAAACCAACATTTTCAACAAGCACTGAAGAATCATCTGTCTCTTGAATAAACCTGGTAGCATGTGGATGGCGGTACACGGATGGCGGCACATGGATGCCGGTGTAACAGGCCAGATTAAACCCCTGACCAGAATATACCCGGGTATAATCTGGCCTAGGCCAGAATATACCCCCGGGGTTAAACTGGCCTAGGCCAGAATATACCCCCTCAGGCCAGAATATACCCCTTTGACAACATGGGGATATATAGTAAAAAATGGATAAATGACTTTTTAGACTTTCTCTTCATGTTTTAGCTGTGTCAAAGAAATTAAACTCTTTTCTTAAGTAGCAAAATTGTTTTAATTAAAATAAAATAATATTTATAAAACATTTTACGTTTCAAATGTTGATATTGTTAGTTTCAAATGTTGATAGTGCTAGTTTTTAATGTTGATAGAGTTGGTTTTAAATGTTGATAGAGTTAAATTAAATGTTGATAGTGTTGGTTTTAAATGTTGATAGTGTTAGTTTTAAATGTTGATAGTTTTAGTTTTAAATGTTGATAGTGTTAGTTTTTAATGTTGATTGTGTTGGTTGTAAATGTTGATAGTGTTGGTTTTAAATGTTGATAATGTTAGTTTTTACTGTTGATATAGTTGGTTTTAAATGTTGATAATGTTGGTTTTAAATGTTGATAGTTTTGGTTTCAAATGTTGATAGTTTTGGTTTTCCTGGTTGTTATGTAGTTGTTATCTAGTTGTGTAGTTGTTATGTAGTTATGTAGTAGTTATGTAGTAGTTATGTAGTTATGTAGTAGTTATGTATTATTTATGTAGTTATGTAGTAGTTATGTTGTTATATAGTTATGTAGTTGTGTAGTTGTTATGTAGTTGTTATGTAGTTGTCATGTAGTTGTTATGTAGTTATGTAGTTGTTATGTGGTTTTTATGTAGTTATGTAGTTGTTATGTAGCTATGTAGTTGTTATGTAGTTATGTAGTTATTATGTGGTTGTTATGTAGTTGTTATGTATTGCCAGTGTTCATGTGTTGAATTACTTTATCGCTAAGGAGGATATGGTTGTCCTCTGTTCCTGTCAGAATGTAGCTTATGGACGTATGGCCCTGAAGGTACCTTCCCTCCCCCTTTTAATATGTACACCTTGGTTTTTTAAGATCTCGAGTGCGGCCATAATATGAAAACTTGTCTAAAGTAAGGCCAAGAGTTGTGCTAAGACGCTTTCTTCTTGAAATTGTTAGTGGCTTAAAAGTCCTGATCTGCTTTTGTTTTGAGACAGGTTGTATTTACGATGATATCTGTTTATTCACCTGTGCTTTCTTGTTCCTTTTGTTGTATGCTCCAATTGACATTACCTTTAACAGAGTCATCGGGGAACTGATTGGGTGAAGAAACCTGTTAATTGCTGTAAACTTTTACGTTACTGACATTGTCGGTGTTTCCTAGTATTTTGTCAGTCGATATATTTTTTAGCTAAACTCTTCTCTTGTTTAATGATTCTACCACGAGGTAGGGACCAATCCATCAGGGTTGCATGATTTATATTTACTGCTTTCAAAATAAATTAGGCTGGTTTAAAATATAATAATAGTGGGCGACGAGATCAGAGGTTCTTTTGAATACAGATAAAACGGAACGCAATCCGTGCTTCATTACAATAGATAAATGCATGGAAAGTGGACAATCCAACTTTGGCGAAATCCATAAGGATGACCGTACTGTTTTAAGGGTAACACAGGTAACTGAATTACGCTGATTTAAAAAATAACAATAATTTGCGCTACTGGAACAAAGGTTTCTTTTGAATGTCTTAAGACGCCGCAATGTCAAACCGAGCTACAGATAAAGGTTCGGAAATACGACAAGCAACATGGGGTGAAGTCAAACGATGTTTCCCACACTTTATTCGGCCCATTCTTTTAATTATTTTGCAGATCAGTGTGTATTCAGATAGATTTTTTTAAAAAGGAAAAGTGCCATGATATGTTTATTTCAAAAATAAAATGAAGATAGCTCTAAACCTTGGTTGCCAGTAACATTTAAAATGTATGCCATGAAAAAACATTCATGCATAATTTAATTCAATACTTTAAAAAAATCTTTATTGCCATACTCAAAATAATTAAACAATGATTGGATTAATAAGCGAGGTACACGAAAAAAATATTCGCAAGTGTTTGAAAAGCTACAACTATAGTCCCTATCGCGCTTAAATTACTTTTTTTTTAAAATAATAAATTCATCTATTGTTTGAATAATTCAACTTTAGACATCGTAATAAAAGAAATTGTTTTTTTTTATTGTTAATAAAACATCTTTCCTACTTAAGAAATAAGTTTAACCTCTATGACAAAGCTAAAACTCCAATAGAATGTCTAAATAGTCATTCAGTCATTTTTTACTATATATCCTCATGTTGTCAAAGGGGTATATTCTGGCCTGGAGGGGTATAATCTGGCCTAGGCCAATTTAACCCCCGGGGTATATTCTGGCCTAGGCCAGATTATACCCGGGTATATTCTGGCCTAGGCCAGTTTATACCCGGGTATATTCTGGTCGGGGGTTTAATCTGGCCTGTTACACCGGCACACGGATGGCGGCAAATGGATGGCGGCTCACAGATGGTGGCACACGGATGGCGGCACATGGATGGCGGCACATGGATGGCGGCACATGGATGGTGGGACGTGGATGGCAGAACCAGAAGATGGTGCGGAAATACTGACAGACCCGACCTGAGGGTGAACTATGGATTTTCCCTGGAGCAAGGGAGGCGGGAGGGTAGGAGGACCACTAACAAAAGACTTAAGCTTAATCCCAGCGACTGTCTGTTGGTGATGGCAACCCAGTTTGTGTTTGATGTTCCGGTTCCTACAAACGTGTCAGAGAAGACAAGACGTTGCGTTACCGATTCCCTGACGTCATAACGGAACTTGTCAACTTAAGATTTGCTTCGTGACAAACCTCATCGTTTTCCCCCACGCCCCAAAGAGACGTCTTTCACTCTGAAAGTGTGAATCTTTTGATGATTCCCTCGTCTAGCCATGCAAAGATTCTTTGATACGAACTTATTGGTCTTGAGTTTTTATACATCATTCTTGGCATTTACTTCATATTTGTGATGTTAATACCATGGGGCATCGGGTAAATATTTTTTTAAAAAGTATATATCAAGCGTTTGCTTTAATAAATTTAGTTTCTTACGTCAAAAATGTTGATTACTATTTTAAATGTAACAATAGCATGAGGTACATCTGAAATCTATCTAAAATGTCAATAGCATGGGTATGTGCTCTCATACATATGAAATGTCAATAGTGTGGGTACATCTGACATCTATTTGTATGTCAAAAGCACGGACTACATGTGACATGTTGTCAGTGTATACAGTGTATTTTAACCGTAAGAAATCTATCAACGCGTCTGTTGTATTATGTCCACAAATAAATAAACGTTGTCTCAAAGTCTGGCAGCTGTCTTTGACACCTTTGTTCGAGTCGTTACAGTTAGCATATCGACGAGGGTAAAAACAATAGGTAACTGAAGAAGGGGAAAAAAACACCAAAAAGAATAATTAAAGATTGACACGAAATATAAGTGCAGACGCAGTGGCATTATTGCATCACCATAGTTGTTTTTTTTTAAATCTTAAAAGAAAAACTCCCTCCCCTATTGTCTTAGACCAGGGGTGTCCAAAGTCCGGCCCGATGCGGCCTGCGTTTAAATTTTAACTTGCGGCCTCAACTTAAAACAATAACTGAATCGTATAGTAAATTTATAAGAAAGGGCGAAATTATGTGCTGTTAGGAGAACAAATATAATAACGTCTTCTTCTTCTTCTTCGTTCTCAATTTGAGTATTGCGTGCCGACGAGTTTTGCGCCAAATGGCCCGTGGTCTCCGACTTCAGCCTGCTGTTTTTTCTGGATGTGCTTCCATAGCCTTTGGTCAGCCAAGACCATCTGCAAGGCAGAAGTTGATTTTGGCAAGTGATGCAGCGTTGACATGCCACGGCTATAAGGGTTCCACGCATTACCCAGCCGCCTTTTATTTTCCCTGACTATGCGTTAGGTACCCACTCGAAGCTGGGTGGACTCGGGGACGCCCTGGGCCCCGGGAGCAAATCCATGGCTTCTCAGGGATTCGAACCCGTGACCGTCGGTACGCCGGTCGAGCGCGCTGCCACTTCGACCACCGTATCCCCTATAATAACGTCAAATGATGGCAAAAATCGATGACGGTTTTTTTTAATCAACGTGTATGTTGGTTCAAGAAACACCGAAGAAGTTTTGTGTGCTGTAATATGTACGAAATTCGATGACGTCCGAGGGCAAAAACTGATGTCACAATGTTGTTTATTTTTGCTAGCTCAGAAAAGTAAATGAGTGTGGCGTCGATGTATTTAAAATGTATAAATATTACTTTTTTCATCACAATTTTATTTCGACCCCAAATTTTTGGCTCTAGTACAATTTCCTTCTTTTACTCAACCAACTTCTTCGATCTGAGGCCCAAAGCCTTGCCACCGATTTTTAACCGGTTTACAAAATGTCAGAAAATTTATGTAAATAGAAAATGTTTAATTATTTTTTTGAAAGACAAACGTCTCACTATCAATAAGTTTGACTGACGAAATTTGACAAGAAAATTTACAAAAAATTAAACTGTACTCCTTTTTTTATTTTTCTAACTATAATTCAGGTTCCTTATAATAATATAACTCATTTGCGTTTGACTACTGGGTATCGCGTTTGGGCGTCAAGGGCAGATCGCTTGCTCACAGTCATACCTGTTTATGTTAAACAAATCGGCCATCGCGCTCTTGATAAACAAAATACTTGTGTAAATACAATGTCAGTAAAAAATGAACAAACTGTTTAAAATGAACTAATTCAAATAATTCATTGAATATTGTTAACTGCTAGTGATTGATTCATGTTTTATAACCAGAAGTACGAATGTATTGAACATTTCAGCACAATCAGACCACGGGAAGTTGGTGAAATAATAATTACATTATTTAGATATAGACGGAAGGACGGACAGATGGACGAATAGACAGAGAAAGGTAAATTTTAAAAAAGTGTACAATTTATTTCAAAAATATTTTCGCTCTAGATCAAAGTTCAAGCACTATACTCAATTAGCTAAAGGCCATAAATTTTACTAAAAAAATCGTTCGTTCTATTTAGCTCACAAAACTTTACAAATGTGGGTGAATTTTAACTCGGAAATATTGTCCATAGTAGACTGCGTTGATAGGAAGCTGGAGATTGGTGAGATAAAAAACGTTATTTTTTTTGCATTGTTTGTCAAGTTAGACTGAATTCAATCAAATGATAAGCGTGTCAAGTCGGAGATAAATAATTAATTAATTTTCTTCAAATAAAACTATTTTGTAATTGTGCAGACAAACATCTAATTGTCATCACAGATAAACATCAGAACCAAGTATTAGCTCTCTAGCTGTTTGGGGAGTGGGTTAAGTTTAGCTTACATGGGACCTAACATGAGATACCAGGGTAGGTGAGTTGATTAAAGGAAGGAACAATTTCCAAAGACCTCTGTTGTTGTCGTTGAGCCTTCTCGTCCACAAGAGGCATCCGACGATGACCGTCGACGTCTGCAATCACTACAAGGGCATAGGCTAGCTACGTGAGTCCTCCAGCAATCTTTATCCTGGGCCAGCCTCTCCAGTATTTTCCAGTCATGGTCAATTTTCTTAATGTCTGCCTCCAATTCTCGGCACCAAGTGTTTTCCCGGGTGTTCCATTTCAGGGCTTGTCTTGTTGTATTTGAGGCAGGTTTTCTTAGTGTATGGTCAATCCATCTCCACAGCTTCTGGAGAATCTCTTGGTCTATTGGCTTCTGCCTTGTCCGCTGCCATAGTTCAAGGTTGCTGATTTTGTCTGGCTGGTGAATCCTGAGAATCCTTCCTAGACAATTGTTGATAAAGGACTGGATTCTGGTCAGGTTTACGGCCGTTGTTCTCCACGTCTCTACTCCATGTAGCAGCACAGGCTTCACCATGGCGTTCAAGATCCTCATTTTTAAATTGCTTCTAAGTTTTCTGGAGACCCAAACAAACTTCAGTCGTTTGGAAAGCTGCCCTTGACTTCCAAATCCTTATTTTGACATCAGCATCCTTTCCACCTTGCTTGTCTACCACGCTGTCAAGGTTGACAAAACTTTTCACCTCCTCGAGTGCTTCTCCTTCTAGCATGAGGGGTTCTATACTGGTGGCTTTAACCTCGGGGACTTTACTCTTATACCCTGTAGGCATATTACGACCACTGATAATAACTATCTCCATTGCCAACTGCCACATTAACTAAAGTTCAGCCCATGACAGCTCTAAATGCGTGCGCTTAATATGACCCCAGTTGTCGATGTTTACGTGATTAATGTAATCTCTAAATTTGACCCCAGTTGATGTTTACGTGATTAATTTAATCTCTAATCCATCTCTAATCATCTCTAAATATGACCCCAGTTGTTGATGTTTGCGTCATTAATTTAATCTCTAATCCATCTCTCTCCCCACGCAGTGACGTCAGTGTTAATGAAAAGCGCATCGATTATTTTAACGATTAAGTGGTGGAAAGTTTGATTGATTTGTCACGCAGCATTGCGGACATGCGATCGGGCGACCGTGAACGGAACTAAATATTCTCATTAGGCGTCTCTATACAGCTGTCAGCGTGTAGGAGTCCATACAGCAGTAACAGTGTAGGGATCCATACAGCAGTCACAGTGTAGGGATCCATACAGCAGTCACAGTGTAGGGATCCATACAGCAGTCCCAGTGTAGGGATCCATACAGCAGTCACAGTGTAGGGATCCATACAGCAGTCACAGTGTAGGGATCCATACAGCAGTCCCAGTGTAGGGATCCATACAACAGTCCCAGCAGGGGCGGATTAAGACTGCACGGGGCCCCTGGCTGCAATTCAAACTGGGGCCCTATCCAGCCAGTGTACCTTTCGATAAAATGATTGCTAGCAGCTAATATAAGACTGTAACTTGTAATTATTCATCCAAAATGATTATTCATGAAAAAACCGAATTCGAAGTAATAACTTTTTGCCGGTATCCTAAAATTGAGTGTAAAAGACAATTTATAAAATTAAAAAACACATGAAAAAAAAATTCACACCTCACCCGGGGATCGAACCCGCCACCACTTGCACCACAAGCCTGATTACTTCACATTCGGCCACAAGATCTCATTTAGGGTTGTCAATTTAATATATATTTATAATATTCTTTAATAATTTCTTTTATTGAGTCTCAAATAAGGTTTTTTGACTGCTAAGACTATCGTGTGGGCAAAGAGATCATTTTAATAGATGAGATTTTATTAATTTATCATATGTTCAGCAATTCATGTATACATTTGTCCACATTTATTATAAAATATGCTAAGTTTGGGGGCCCTAAATCATCGGGGGCCCCTGGCTTTAGCCCGTTCAGCCCCCCCCCTTAATCCGCCATAGAGTCCCAGTGTAGGGATCCATACAGCAGTAAGAGTGTAGGGATCCATACAACAGTCCCAGTGTAGGGATCCATACAGCAGTCACAGTGTAGGGGTCCATACAGCAGTAAGAGTGTAGGGATCCATACAACAGTCCCAGTGTAGGGATCCATACATCAGTCACAGTGTAGGGGTCCATACATCAGTCACAGTGTAGGGATCCATACATCAGTCACAGTGTAGGGATCCATACAGCAGTCCCAGTGTAGGGATCCATACAGCAGTCCCAGTGTAGAGATCCATACAGCAGTCTCAGTGTAGGGATCCATACAGCAGTCAGTCCAAGTGTAGGGATCCATACAGCAGTCCCAGTGTAGGGATCCATACAGCAGTCACAGTGTAGGGATCCATACAGCAGTTCGAGTGTAGGGATCATTACAGCAGTCCCAATGTAGGGATCCATACAGCAGTCCCAGTGTAGAGATCCATACAGCAGTCTCAGTGTAGGGATCCATACAGCAGTCAGTCCAAGTGTAGGGATCCATACAGCAGTCCCAGTGTAGGGATCCATACAGCAGTCCCAGTGTAGGGATCCATACAGCAGTCACAGTGTAGGGATCCATACAGCAGTCCCAGTGTAGGGATCCATACAGCAGTCCCAGTGTAGGGATCCATACAGCAGTTCCAGTGTAGGGATCATTACAGCAGTCCCAGTGTAGGGATCCATACAGCAGTCCCAGTGTAGAGATCCATACAGCAGTCTCAGTGTAGGGATCCATACAGCAGTCAGTCCAAGTGTAGGGATCCATACAGCAGTCCCAGTGTAGGGATCCATACAGCAGTCCCAGTGTAGGGATCCATACAGCAGTCACAGTGTAGGGATCCATACAGCAGTCCCAGTGTAGGGATCCATACAGCAGTCCCAGTGTAGGGATCCATACAGCAGTTCCAGTGTAGGGATCATTACAGCAGTCCCAGTGTAGGGATCCATACAGCAGTCCCAGTTTAGAGATCCATACAGCAGTCTCAGTGTAGGGATCCATACAGCAGTCAGTCCAAGTGTAGGGATCCATACAGCAGTCCCAGTGTAGGGATCCATACAGCAGTCACAATGTAGGGATCCATACAGCAGTCACAGTGTAGGGATCCATACAGCAGTCCCAGTGTAGGGATCCATACAGCAGTCCCAGTGTAGGGATCCATACAGCAGTTCCAGTGTAGGGATCCATACAGCACATTTACCAACACACACACACTCTACGCGTCACTCAACAACTCATCGTTTTGTTGGTGCATTTACCAACTCACAGGGCCAGTAACGGCAAGAAAGCTTCAGTTTCCAGACCACCTGCCTCAGGAAAAGCCCCGGGAATGTCACTCGTCAAAGATCGCCCGACACAACGCCAGGCAGGTCAGTGAGGAAAAAAATGAGCGGCCGTTCATGTATCTATCACAAAGCCCCAACACGTGCTCAAATTTGTGATAAAACAAGACATATGGAACCACAGAGGGAGCCACAGAGGGAGCCACAGAGGGAACCACAGAGGGAGCCACAGAGGGAACCACAGAGGGAATCACAGAGGGAGTCACAGAGGGAGCCACAGAGGGAACCACAGAGGGAGCCACAGAGGGAGCCACAGAGGGAACCACAGAGGGAGCCACAGAGGGAACCACAGAGGGAACCACAGAGGGAGTCACAGAGGGAGCCACAGAGAGAACCACAGAGGGAGCCACAGAGGGAGCCACAGAGGGAACCACAGAGGGAGCCACAGAGGGAGCCACAGAGGGAGCCACAGAGGGAACCACAGAGGGAACCACAGAGGGAGCCACAGAGGGAACCACAGAGGGAACCACAGAGGGAGCCACAGAGGGAGCCACAGAGGGAACCACAGAGGGAGTCACGTACGGTTCTAGAAACGATAAACACGTCTAGTTATTTCACCATTCTCTTTCACGGTAAGAGTCTCGGGGAACACACTTTTACACACTTAACTTCATAGAACATGGAGTGTTATTGAAATTGGTGTCATTTACATACGTCTACTGTACAATACATATGTCCACTGTCCTATACATAGCATAGATCCACTGTACTATCGAAAGTCTTATTCTTTTTTAATGTACATACGCATACTGTACTATGTATACGTCCACTGTACTATTCATACGCCCACTGTCTTATGCATTCGTCGACAATACTATGTAAGCGTTCACTACACTATAGGTTCATTGTTCTAATCAAACGTTCACCAAACTATGTATACGCTCACTATACGTTCGCTGTACAATGCATGCGTCCACTGTAACATCAGTTCACTGTACTATGTATTCGTTTACTGTTCTATGCATACGTCGACTACGTTACGCATACGTAAACAGTAATTTGTATACATCCGCTTTTACTAAGCCTACGTCCCATGCATAAGTACACTGTATCATCCATAAGTACACTGTCTCATGCATAAGTACACTGTCTCATGCTTAAGTACACTGTCTCATGCATCATTACACTGTCTCATGCATCATTACACTGTCTCATGCATAAGTACACTGTCTCATGCATAAGTACACTGTCTCATGCATAAGTACACTGTCTCATCCATAAGTACACTGTCTCATGCATAAGTACCCTGCATGTCTCATGCATAAGTACACTGTCTCATCCATAAGTACACTGTCTCATCCATAAGTACACTGTCTCATCCATAAGTACACTGTCTCATCCATAAATGCACTGTCTCATCCATAAGTACACTGTCTCATCCATAAGTACACTGCCTCATCCATAAGTACACTGTGCCATAAATGCACCACGTATGTTACTATTTAGCTGCTTTGTTACCAGGTCGTGGGAATGTCTTGTAAATATCTCTGAGATCGGCCGACCAAAGTGTTGAATAACAGAGAGGTGGGGCAGCTGAACAGACCAATGTATCGATCGTCTTATGGAAATATCAGGACGGCAGCGACACCTATTTGTGTTCGGTTAATCAATATGTTCCATTACTGGAGGATATCATGTTTAATTTTAAGTGGTCTTTTCTCAGGACGTTCACATCTTGTCAACCGACGGCTCGCACATGGACAGTTGGGGGTAACATGAGGAATTCCTTTATTCCATCTGTTAACATATGGGTCATATTGGGGAAAACGTTAAGAAAGACATGTTAAATTGTCATATATCAGTGGTGGCGAACCTTTATGGGGACGCGTACCCGAAATTCAACCAAAACCTACTTATTTATAGCTGAAGTGCCAACACTCCAATGAAACCCGAAGATGGATGATTGGGTTAGCTGGTTAGATTAAGGAAGTCATTTTTTAGTCGCGTGCCGGCTGATGAGGCTCTGCGTGTCGACTTTGACACGCGTGCCATAAAAAAAACGATGAAAATGAATTTTCAAACATTTAAAAAAAACTGACACACAACAATTTTTGAACTTTAACACCTAGTCAGAGACCAAAGAGGTTTTCACAGTTTCTGAGAGGAAACTAACGCAATATAAAAACAGAAGTATTTCAAATAGAATAAAAAGAACCCGTAAAAAAACAAGTTTTTGACTATAAATCCTTTATGTACGAGACATAACTAAAAGAATGTTCATTATAATACGCAGCAAAAGACAATCCAAAAATATTTTTAGTAATGTCTCGTAAAACGTGTTTAATATATTGTGCACCGATCGGGAATATGTTTAAAAAAAGAATTGTCAATATAAGACGCACCAAATCGCGCAACAGGAAAGTATTAATAAAAAGGTCGTTCAATATAATACGCACCGCGACACTCTATCTCGAAAATTTAACATGATACAAATAGATAAAAAAATAAACTAAAAATTCAATAATTTAATTACAGTACATGCGAACGATCTGAAATTTTGATACATCGTTTTTATCATCGGCACGAGTCTGCCTGCAAAATTTCAGCTCGCTAGCTTACAAGGTAGTGGGTTAAAAATCGATCCAAAGTTTTTTCGACAAGCAAACAAACAAGCAAGCAATCAACCAGACACCACGAGTTTATATAAATGATTTAAAAATAAATAGAAGTTTAAAAAAAGATTTTTAAAAGTTATGTTTTTATAAGCGGATTAAAAAGAAGAAATTAAGTTAAAACTTATTAGTTCAAGTACTTCGATTTAATATGATTAAAAACGTGGGGCGGGCGCTTATGAGGTTTAAAATATGCGGTTCACTCATTCTCTCACTTATAGATCTCTCTTTTGCCTTCTAAATTAGAAATCTTTAATTTTTATACCAAACACCCGCCCCACGTTTTAGTCATATTAAATCGAAGTACTTGAACTAATAAGTTTTAACTTATTTTCTTCTTTTTAATCCGCTTATAAAAACGTGGTTTTTAAAAATCTTGTTTTTTTACTTCTATTAATTTTATTCTTTTTAGTCAACTTATAACAGCCTGGTTTTTAAAAATATTTTTTTACCTCTATTTTTTTTACCAAAACCTCACAAGCGCCCACCCATCGTTTTAAAAACATTGTGATGTGGTCACGGGGTGAACTCACGGATGTCAACAAAAGCAGACGGTACAATCCTTAAATATAGACTATAGATAAACTAAAAACAACAGGTACAAAAGTTAGGTTATTTGCTGATGATTGTATAATCTATAGAACAATTAAATCAGAACGAGATAGCAAAATTTTACAAAAAGACTTAGATGAATTGATAAAATGGGAAACTAACTGGAGTATGTCTTTCCACCCAGAAAAGTGTCAACTGTTAAGAGTAACAAAGAAAAAGAAACAAATAAATTCAAAATATTACATTCATGGAAAAGAACTGACCCAAACTAAAGATGCAAAATACTTAGGAGTCTTAATAAATGAGAAACTATCATGGAATCCCCATGTCAATGAAGTTATTAAAAAATCAAACAAAACCTTAGGCTTTATAAAAAGGAACTTTAACAAATGTAATAGAGATATAAAACTAAAATGCTACCTCACTTTGGTGAGACCTGTACTAGAATATGCATCTTCTGTATGGGACCCATCCACCAAAGAAAACATTGATAAACTAGAACAAATTCAAAAAAGAGCTGCCAGATTCATTACTGGAGAATATTCGAAACTGACAAGAATAACACCATTAGTTAAATCATTAAACCTTGAAACACTAGAGGATAGAAGAACCAAGAGCAAAGTAGTAATCATACATAAAGCAATTAATTCTAATTTAGAAATACAACACAAAGATAACTTAATACAACCCTCAGATAGACATAAGGATAAAAACACCTTTCTTATTCCGTATGCAAGAACAAACACATACAAGTTTTCCTTCTTCCCGTCCGGAATTCGGGCGTGGAATGGGTTGCCTGAAGAATCCAGGAAAACCAACACTTTATCAACATTTAAATCTCTAATAAAAATGCAGGACTAAACACAAACCATAGATAAGCGTAGGACGCAATAATCTTCTGTATAGAAGGAGCGTCTGTAAACAGATAAGATAAGATAAGATAAGATAAAAAGTTCAATAATTTAATAACGGTACATTCGATCGATCTGAAATTTTGGTACAATGCATTGTCATCCAAGATCTATCTGTGGTAAAATTTTCAAATCTCTAGGACCATCAGAAGTGGTTCAATTTTACGTTGGCAGATTTGAAAAAATCTTGGACAAACCAACAAACCAACCAACAAACAAACGGGAACGAAAGCGAGTTGATAAAAACGTGGTAAATAAAACAAACCCGTAAAAACAAAGTTTTTGACTATAAATCCCTTATATATGAGACATAACTAACAGTATTGATTAATTTCAAACATTTACAGACTGAATCTGTCTTAACTCAAGTTTGCTTCATAACCCTAGGGGGGAGGGGTGGGTGGGAGGGGGAGAGGGGAAAAGTCTGGTCACCGATTCGCTTGACCGAGCTCAGAGTGACACGTAAAATGTAAACAAAAGCGCCCGTCGCTTCGTTGGGTCGCCTCAATGCGTCAGCTCAAAATTTCACGTGGGAAAAAAACAATAACAAACCGTGAATTTAAATTACATACCTCATATAAGGATAAACTAAAAATGCATTAATTTAATTACGGTACGTTCGATCGATCTGAAATTTTGATACGATGCATTGTTAGGTCAGACGGGTCCGTGTGCCAAATTTCAGTTCGATCGGATCATGGGAAGTGGGTCATTTTTGACTTCTGTTTTTCCGCCCGCCCAAGACAGACAGAGAGAGAGAGAGAGAGAGAGAGAGATAGAGACGCCGCTGAAGTTAATATAAGGGATTTAAAAACGTGGTAATCATGCAGCTTACCAAACTCGTTTTACACAGTACCTTGTTGAAGCAGTGCTGCTATTATACCCAAATCGTTTTACACAGTACCTTGTTAAAGCAGTGCTGCTATTATACCCAAGTCGTGTTACACTAACTCTGTAAACGCGATCCCTTTCTCAAAGCGAAATCACTCCGGCTGTTACCATGACATCCCTATTTGATAACTGACAAGTTCAGTAGTAAAGTTAGATTACAAAACTCTGACAGCAAACTCAAAAACATACGGACAAGAGTAAGAAGTACTCCCCATGTCTAAGTGTCAAGTACTGCCCATGTATGAGTGTCAAGTACTGCCCATGTATAAGTGTCAAGTACTGCCCATGTCTAAGTGTCAAGTACTGCCCATGTCTAAGTGTCAAGTACTGCCCATGTATAAGTGTCAAGTACTGCCCATGTCTAAGTGTCAAGTACTGCCCATGTCTAAGTGTCAAGTACTGCCCATGTATAAGTGTCAAGTACTGCCCATGTCTAAGTGTCAAGTACTGCCCATGTATAAGTGTCAAGTACTGCCCATGTCTAAGTGTCAAGTACTGCCCATGTATAAGTGTCAAGTACTGCCCATGTCTAAGTGTCAAGTACTGCCCATGTCTAAGTGTCAAGTACTGCCCATGTATAAGTGTCAAGTACTGCCCATGTCTAAGTGTCAAGTACTGCCCATGTCTAAGTGTCAAGTACTGCCCATGTCTAAGTGTCAAGTACTGCCCATGTATAAGTGTCAAGTACTCCCCATGTCTAAGTGTCAAGTACTGCCCATGTATAAGTGTCAAGTACTGCCCATGTCTAAGTGTCAAGTACTGCCCATGTCTAAGTGTCAAGTACTGCCCATGTCTAAGTGTCAAGTACTGCCCATGTCTAAGTGTCAAGTACTCCCCATGTCTAAGTGTGAAGTACTGCCCATGTCTAAGTGTCAAGTACTGCCCATGTCTAAGTGTGGAGTACTGCCCACGTCCAAGTGTGAAGTACTGACCATGTCCAAGTGTGAAGTACTGCCCATGTCTAAGTGTCAAGTACTGCCCATGTCTAAGTGTGAAGTACTGCCCATGTCTAAGTGTCAAGTACTGCCCATGTCTAAGTGTGAAGTACTGCCCATGTCTAAGTGCGAAGTACTGCCCATTTATAAGTGTGAAGTACTGCCCATGTATAAGTGTAAAGTACTGCCCATGTATACGTGTGAAGTACTGCCCATGTATAAGTGTAAAGTACTGCCCATGTATAAGTGTGAAGTACTGCCCATGTCTACGTGTGAAGTACTGTCCGTGTCTAAGTGTGAAGTACTGCCCATGTCTACGTGTGAAGTACTGTCCATGTATAAGTGTGAAGTACTGCCAATGTATAATTGTGAATTACTGCCCATTCTAAGTGTCAAGTACTGCCCATGTCTAAGTGCGAATTACTTCCCATGTATAAGTGTGAAGTACTGCCCACTGCCCATGTATAAGTGTGAAGTACTGCCCACGTCCAAGTGTCAAGTACTGCCAATGTATAAATGTGAAGTTCTGCCCACGTCCAAGTGTGAAGTACTGCCCATGTCCAAATGTGAAGTACTGCCCACGTCCAAGTGTGAAGTACTGACCACGTCCAAGTGTGAAGTACTGACCACGTCCAAGTGTGAAGTACTGCCCACGTCCAAGTGTGAAGTACTGCCCATGTATAAGTGTGAAGTACTGCCCACTGCCCATGTCTAAGTGTGAAGTACTGACAATATATGAGTGTGAAGTACTGCCCACGTCCAAGTGTGAAGTACTTCCCATGAATAAGTGTGAAGTACTGACCACGTCCAAGTGTGAAGTACTGCCCACGTCCAAGTGTGAAGTACTGCCCACTGCCCATGTCTAAGTGTGAAGTACTGACAATATATGAGTGTGAAGTACTGCCCACGCCCAAGTGTGAAGTACTTCCCATGAATAAGTGTGAAGTACTGACCACGTCCAAGTGTGAAGTACTGCCCACGTCCAAGTGTGAAGTACTGCCCACGTCCAAGTGTGGACAACCTTTCTTTAAGTCTGTCCCACAGTCAACATCTCGGGCACTATGGTCCAGACTGAACAAGAAGTTAGGATATTAAATCACCTTGCAAGGTCGGGTGGTCAGTGTGGCTTTAGTGTTGGTGATCAGTGTGGCGTTAGTGTGGGTGGTCAGTGTGGCGTTAGTGTGGGTGGTCAGTGTGGCGTTAGTGTGGGTGGTCAGTGTGGCGTTAGTGTGGGTGGTCAGTGTGGTGTTAGTGTGGGTGGTCAGTGTGGCGTTAGTGTGTGTGGTCAGTGTGGTGTTAGTGTGGGTGGTAAGTGTGTGTGGTCAGTGTGGTGTTAGTGTGTGTGGTCAGTGTGGTGTTAGTGTGTGTGGTCAGTGTGGTGTTAGGTGTGGGTGGTCAGTGTGGCGTTAGTGTGTGTGGTCAGTGTGGTGTTAGTGTTGGTGGTCAGTGTGGCGTTAGTGTTGGTGGTCAGTGTGGCGTTAATGTAGGTGGTCAGTGTGGCGTTAGTGGGGGTGGTCAGTGTGGCGTTAGTGTGTGTGGTCAGTGTGGTGTTAGTGTGGGTGGTCAGTGTGTGGTCAGTGTGGTGTTAGTGTGTGTGGTCAGTGTGGTGTTAATGTGGGTGGTCAGTGTGGCGTTAGTGTGTGTGGTCAGTGTGGTGTTAGTGTGGGTGGTCAGTGTGGCGTTAGTGAGAGTGGTCAGTGTGTGTGGTCAATGTGGCATTAGTGTGGGTGGTCAGTGTGGCGTTAGTGTGGGTGGTCAGTGTGTGTGGTCAGTGTGGGTGGGTTAAGTTTTGTGTCGGATACGTGTGAAAGTAATGTACGTTTCTGTATGTGTACAGTGCTGTGTGTGTACAGTGCTGTATGTGTACAGTGCTGTACGTGTACAGTGCTGTATGTGTACAGTGCTGTATGTGTACAGTGCTGTGTGTTGATGGGAAACCTGCAAGCTGTGATAACATCAAACCAATATTAACTTGATGTATTGCTCTGAAAGTGGCGAAAGCGAAGTCAGCTTCTGGTCGAAATCAAAGCCACGCTAATGGTATTCGATAATAAACAAAGAGTTAACCGATGTGTTAGTGAATTGTGACGGTTATTAAGAATCGATGCTGTACTTTTTTGCTGGCTACTTTAAAAACAATAAAAACAAAAGCCCACTCTCTGTAACTGAGACCAAACGCTGGAAAGTGTTTTTTTTTAAAGATAAAAGTAAATGTATTTGTGTATTGTAATGGGTTGAGTGGACATATATCAACTTCATAAAGGTCCTAATATTTGTTGAAATACAACGAGGAAAGAGTTTAGCTTGAAGACATAAGAAATACACAGACGCTGGAGCCAAGCCTGAAACTAAGACGTAAAAAGTAAATTTAAACATTTGAATGTTTTTCTCTATCTGTACAACTGTTTTTCTCTATCCGTACAACTGTTTTTCTCTATCTGTACAACTGTTTTTCTCTATCTGTACAACTGTTTTTCTCTATCCGTACAACTGTTTTTCTCTATCTGTACAACTGTTTTTCTCTATCCGTACAACTGTTTTTCTCTATCTGTACAACTGTTTTTCTCTATCTGTACAACTGTTTTTCTCTATCCGTACAACTGTTTTTCTCTATCTGTACAACTGTTTTTCTCTATCCGTACAACTGTTTTTCTCTATCTGTACAACTGTTTTTCTCTATCTGTACAATTGTTTTTCTCTATCTGTACAACTGTTTTTCTCTATCTGTACAACTGCTGCCGAGCCAGGTCAAATGCTTGACAATGTCAGTGTCAGGTCGATTCATTAAATGCAAGGACAAGATTTGACACGGACAAACGGAAAAGCGGACAACGGATAAATTTGTGAAATACAATGTATAGTAAAAATCGATGACGAATATTTTATTTATGAGTATTGTTGTTGTTGTAAAGAGCGATCCCATCTCTGACTGAGTGAGAATTTCCAGTTGAACTGAGCTTTGCGCTTCAATGATTTTCACAAACGTTTGAAACGGTCGGTTATCATTTATGGAATGCCGTGTGGATGGTGTCAACTATTCATGTCAACTGCTTTCAAAAATTTCAAACGTTTTAAGTCCGCACTTCCATCCCTGTCTCACAGTTTTAGTAAGAACTTGGAGAACGTATCAAATCCAACAAATGTTCCTTTAAGGTTCGTTGGTCCGTGAGTAAAGTGAAAACAAACAAACAAACAAAAACTCGTGTGCAGAGCTGTACAGCTTTCATTTTTGTGTGCAACATTTTACAAAATTTGCTGCGCGGAAATTCCAAACACCTGCGCGGTGTCGGTCAGATATGTGCGCGGCCGCGCCGCTTGAAGGGAACATTGGATCCGACATAAAACTTTCATTTCACGCGATATCTCGATTCAAGCCGGCAGAAACGAAAGTAAGAGATACATGAAAAGAAATACACTGAGGCTAAGCATTACACTCAATCACAGAGTAGAGGAAAACATGAAAAGGGACAATTAACAAAAGTCAACG
>CALYLW010001097.1:177170-189670 GCA_944989445.1 Ampullaceana balthica
GTTCACAGAGTACAATGTTCACCCGATAGAATGGCAGCGGATTTATGTTATCTGGTTGCCATGGAAACGCTTCATTATTCATATACGTCTTTATCCAGAACTTAACATGCCCAGCGTAGTTACAATACATTTGTTTCAAGCCTTATATGACTTGTCTCTCGCACGTCTCGCACATTTATAAATGGATGGAAACATCATATTTTAAGTTCATGTCATATTCAAACTCTAACTGAACAGCTCTGTGGAGGTCTTTGTGCTACGTCATAGAGCTGTGATGGTATCGGGAAATCGGCAATTAAAAATTAATTATTTAAAATCTGTTAAAAAGCAAAACCACTGAAAAGGCTATTCTGATCGCACATCAGTCTGTCATGAGCAACGCACTATGTCATGATGCACATCAGTCTGGCATGATGCACATCAGTCTGGCAAGATGCACATCAGGTTGGTATGATGCACATCAGTTTGGTATGATGCACATCAGTCTGGCATGATTGTCACGTGTGATTAACATGATTTGTGACGTAAGGTCACGTGAATAATAAACGCGGGAAGAAAGGAGCATTCCCATTGGTTGAAAGGGTTGGGCGATCAGTTGTCAGTGGAGTTCCGTAGTGAAAGGACGGAATGTGTGTGTGCCTCAAGATTTCCACGTTGTATAACCTCAAATGATATTTCTGTGTACAAAATATACGTATTAAAGTTGTTTTGTTGAAACAAGTTCTTCAGTGGATTATTGTGCACAAGATTCTGTATTGTGAGAACGCCTACTAAAGAGTTACATATAAAAAGTTAACAGTTACATTGGTGTCGAAGTAAAAGTGATTGCCATTAGGCATAAGTTCTAAGTGAACACAGTACAAGAGATTTTAGAAAGGAGGTTTCGTGGGAATCTTGAGGCACACACACATTCCGTCCTTTCACTACGGAATTCCACTGACAACTGATCGCCCAACCCTTTCAACCAATGGGAATGCTCCTTTCTTCCCGCGTTTATTATTCACGTGACCTTACGTCACAAATCATGTTAATCACACGTGACATAACAGTTACAATGATGCACATCAGTTTTTTATGAGGCACATTAGTTTGGTAGGATGCACATCAGTTTGGTATGATGCACATCAGTCTGGTATGATGCACATCAGTTTGGTATGATGCACATCAGTCTGGCATGATACACATCAGTCTGGTATGATGCACATCAGTTTGGTATGATGCACATCAGTATGGTATGATGCACATCAGTCTGGGGTAAAGCCCATCAGACTTGCATAAAGCTAATCAGTCTGTCATGAGCACCACAGTCTGGCATGAAGCACATTTTGTCTGGCATGAAGCATATTTGTCTGGCATAAATCCCATCAGTCTGGTATGATGCACCGCAGTCTGGCATAAAGCCCATCAGTCTGACATAAAGCCCATCAGTCTGACATAAAGGCCCATCACTTTGACATAAAGCCCATCAGTCTGACATAAAGCCCACCAGTCTGACATAAAGCCCATCGGTCTGACATAAAGCCCATTAGTCTGACAAAAAGCCCATCAGTTTGACATGAAGCCCATCAGTCTGGCATGAAGCCCATTAGTCTGACAAAAAGCCCATCAGTCTGACAGGAAGCCCATCAGTCTGACATGAAGCCCATCAGTCTGGCATGAAGCCCATCAGTCTGACATGAAGCCCATCAGTCTGGCATGAAGCCCATCAGTCTGGCATGAAGCCCATCAGTCTGACATGATCACAGCAATCTGGCACCATGAACACCAATCCTCCATGAATATCGACATATTTTTCTAAATTTATTGCAAGTCACGTAAAGCCTCAAAAAGCAACTGAAGGGGAAATGACGTCACTGTACTTCCTGTCAAGCTATGACGCTAAAGATTTTTTTTTCGATTCATCGCCCGGCTTGACTTGTAATTTCCTGGTTATACCAGACAGATTATCTATAAGTTATGGATAACCAACCTTATGTGTTGATAACAGTTACCGTAGGAGTTGATAGATAATCTTAAGAGAGTCACTGCAGTCTGCTAATACATTATTTCAAAAGATGTACCCTGTGGTTTTGAAGGAAATTTACAAGGGTTATAGAATATTATATCCATAATATTATGGGTTGATGGATATATAAAACACCGCAAGTGTTTACACACATATACTGAGTTGATGTCAACCTAACACAATCATTCAGGAGTTGATAATTTGACGGGTGAATATGTACCACGTGATTGTGTCAAATCTAATATTTCATTAAACCACACGCACCACAACCACGAGGATGTCCAGGCATACAATGCGTTCTATGAATGAACAAACTCAAACGGAGGAACGTCTTTATTCCCGAGCCTTCCCCCAACCCCATCCACGACATTGTCAAAAAACTCGGTCCTTGCAGTCCGCGTCCTTCACTAACTCCTGGTAAATCATCAGTTTTAATACAAAGACGCACATCAAACTTGCCGTCATCCTTTCCTTTTTTTCCACAGCTCTCTGGCTTCTATGTCAGTTTCCCCTCAGGAACACCTCAGTGTGTTTCCCTCTTTGGGACCGACATTAGCGGTTATTATCAGGCTTTCTTACTCTCCAACTACAGTCTACAATCAATAGATTAACTATTAATTAGGGGTCTACCGATATGCCTTTTTGCCGATATTGCCGATACCGATATTACCGATATTTTTTTTGCCGATATGAGTGCCGATATGAGTATTTGTTAGGACAAAAACCAGCGGTCACATTTGATGACGTCATTCTTAAACTTATCACTCGTAATTATTTATCTTTAATATTAGGGGACTACCGATACGCATTTTTGCCGATATTACCGATATTTTTTTCCGATATGAGTGCCGATAGGGTATTTGTTAGGACAAAAACCAGCGGTCATATTTGATGACGTCATTCTTAAATCTATCACTCGTAATTATTTATCTTTAATATTAGGGGACTACCGATAGGCATTTTCGCCGATATTACCGATATTTTTTTTTCCGATATGAATATTTGTTAGGACAAAAACCAGCGGTCTTATTTGATGACATCGATCATTCTTAAATTCATCACTCCTAATTATTTATATTTTATATTAGGGGTCTACCGATAAGTATTTTTGCCGATATTACCGATATTTTTTCTCCGATATGAGTGCCGATATGAGTATTTGTTAGGACAAAAATAACAGCGGTCATATTTGATGACGCCATTCTTAAATTTATCACTCGTAATTATTTATATTTTATAATTAAGGGGTCTACCGATATCCAGTTTTGCCGAAATACCGATTTTTTTTCCCGAAACGAAGTTTCCGATGTGTTTACAAGTTCCAGTTCATGACCTACATAGGACTCATAACAAAACGAACCGTCCTTTATAAAAATGTACAAGCATATTAGGTACTCCTTTTGAAACTTCAACCTTGACTCATAATTATTAATTCTAACCAATAGTTTAATGGCTTTTGCACACGGCCACCTTTTATGAATGAAACAATGAGAACAAAGTACAATAGTAATATAGTGAAAATGAGGCTGAAGCTTGAATGGTTGCCAATGACAACACGTCTTCACACGGTACATTTTGTTATTCCATACGAAACGAAATGTTTTAGACATCTGCGATTCTGCGTGCATCTTTGCTATTAGAGCAATTACGTGAACATAATGTTTACATGTTATCCATTTATTAGAGCAATTACGGTATACTTGGCATCGGCACTATTTACACAGTATTTCTGAGTATACGAAAATCGGCCGATACCTAAACAATATCAAAGCACATGGCACACTGTATCGTGGCTGCACATATTAATACTAGGACTCTTTTGACTATTTCAATACTGGTATCGGGGTCGATATATTAATTTGTCGAGATATTGTAAACCTAAATGATAGTTTTTTTGTTTCCGTTTTTTTTTGGGTCAAAATGTCACTTATTATGAAATATCGGTGACGTCAATATCGGGACCTTTACAGGCTACCGATACCGATATTGCCGATATCCAGATATCGGTGCCGATATATCGGCCAGCCGATATATCGGTAGACCCCTACTATTAATTACCACTCTCCAACCAGAAGTCATAAACCAACACTCTCCAATCAGCACTCTCCAACCAACACTCTCCAACCAGCACTCTCCAACCAGCACTCTCCAACCAACACTCTCCAACCAACACTCTCCAACCAACACTCTCCAACCAACACTCTCCAACCAACACTCTCCAACCAACACTCTCCAACCAACACTCTCCAACCAACACTCTCCAACCAACACTCTCCAACCAACACTCTCCAACCAACACTCTCCAACCAACACTCTCCAACCAGCCCTCTCCAACCAACGCTCTCCAACCAACACTCTCCAACCAACACTCTCCAACCAGCACTCTCCAACCAACACTCTCCAACCAGCACTCTCCAACCAGCACTCTCCAACCAACACTCTCCAACCAACACTCTCCAACCAACACTCTCCAATCAGCACTCTCCAACCAACACTCTCCAACCAGCACTCTCCAACCAGCACTCTCCAACCAGCACTCTCCAACCAGCACTCTCCAACCAGCACTCTCCAACCAGCACTCTCCAACCAACACTCTCCAACCAACACTCTCCAACCAGCACTCTCCAACCAGCACTCTCCAACCAGCACTCTCCAACCAACACTCTCCAACCAACACTCTCCAACCAGCACTCTCCAATCAGCACTCTCCAACCAACACTCTCCAACCAGCACTCTCCAATCAGCACTCTCCAACCAACACTCTCCAACCAGCACTCTCCAATCAGCACTCTCCAACCAACACTCTCCAACCAGCACTCTCCAATCAGCACTCTCCAACCAACACTCTCCAACCAGCACTCTCCAACCAACACTCTCCAACCAACACTCTCCAACCAGCACTCTCCAATCAGCACTCTCCAACCAACACTCTCCAACCAGCACTCTCCAATCAGCACTCTCCAACCAACACTCTCCAACCAGCACTCTCCAATCAGCACTCTCCAATCAGCACTCTCCAACCAGCACTCTCCAACCAACACTCTCCAACCAGCACTCTCCAACCAGCACTCTCCAACCAGCACTCTCCAACCAACACTCTCCAACCAACACTCTCCAACCAGCACTCTCCAACCAGCACTCTCCAACCAACACTCTCCAACCAACACTCTCCAACCAGCACTCTCCAACCAGCACTCTCCAACCAGCACTCTCCAACCAGCACTCTCCAACCAGCACTCTCCAACCAGCACTCTCCAACCAGCACTCTCCAACCAGCACTCTCCAACCAGCACTCTCCAACCAACACTCTCCAACCAGCACTCTCCAACCAGCACTCTCCAACCAACACTCTCCAACCAGCACTCTCCAACCAACACTCTCCAACCAGCACTCTCCAACCAACACTCTCCAACCAACACTCTCCAACCAGCACTCTCCAACCAGCACTCTCCAACCAGCACTCTCCAACCAGCACTCTCCAACCAACACTCTCCAACCAACACTCTCCAACCAGCACTCTCCAATCAGCACTCTCCAACCAACACTCTCCAACCAGCACTCTCCAACCAGCACTCTCCAACCAGCACTCTCCAACCAACACTCTCCAACCAGCACTCTCCAACCAACACTCTCCAACCAGCACTCTCCAACCAGCACTCTCCAACCAACACTCTCCAATCAGCACTCTCCAACCAACACTCTCCAACCAGCACTCTCCAACCAGCACTCTCCAACCAGCCCTCTCCAACCAGCACTCTCCAACCAGCACTCTCCAACCAGCACTCTCCAACCAGCACTCTCCAACCAACACTCTCCAACCAACACTCTCCAACCAGCACTCTCCAACCAGCACTCTCCAACCAGCACTCTCCAACCAACACTCTCCAACCAGCACTCTCCAACCAACACTCTCCAACCAGCACTCTCCAACCAACACTCTCCAACCAGCACTCTCCAACCAACACTCTCCAACCAACACTCTCCAACCAGCACTCTCCAACCAACACTCTCCAATCAGCACTCTCCAACCAACACTCTCCAACCAGCACTCTCCAACCAGCACTCTCCAACCAGCACTCTCCAACCAGCACTCTCCAACCAGCACTCTCCAACCAACACTCTCCAACCAACACTCTCCAACCAGCACTCTCCAACCAGCACTCTCCAACCAGCACTCTCCAACCAACACTCTCCAACCAACACTCTCCAACCAGCACTCTCCAATCAGCACTCTCCAACCAACACTCTCCAACCAGCACTCTCCAATCAGCACTCTCCAACCAACACTCTCCAACCAGCACTCTCCAATCAGCACTCTCCAACCAACACTCTCCAACCAGCACTCTCCAATCAGCACTCTCCAACCAACACTCTCCAACCAGCACTCTCCAACCAACACTCTCCAACCAACACTCTCCAACCAGCACTCTCCAATCAGCACTCTCCAACCAACACTCTCCAACCAGCACTCTCCAATCAGCACTCTCCAACCAACACTCTCCAACCAGCACTCTCCAACCAACACTCTCCAACCAACACTCTCCAACCAGCACTCTCCAACCAGCACTCTCCAACCAGCACTCTCCAACCAACACTCTCCAACCAACACTCTCCAACCAGCACTCTCCAATCAGCACTCTCCAACCAACACTCTCCAACCAGCACTCTCCAATCAGCACTCTCCAACCAACACTCTCCAACCAGCACTCTCCAATCAGCACTCTCCAACCAACACTCTCCAACCAGCACTCTCCAATCAGCACTCTCCAACCAACACTCTCCAACCAGCACTCTCCAACCAACACTCTCCAACCAACACTCTCCAACCAGCACTCTCCAATCAGCACTCTCCAACCAACACTCTCCAACCAGCACTCTCCAATCAGCACTCTCCAACCAACACTCTCCAACCAGCACTCTCCAATCAGCACTCTCCAACCAACACTCTCCAACCAGCACTCTCCAATCAGCACTCTCCAACCAACACTCTCCAACCAGCACTCTCCAACCAACACTCTCCAACCAACACTCTCCAACCAGCACTCTCCAATCAGCACTCTCCAACCAACACTCTCCAACCAACACTCTCCAACCAGCACTCTCCAATCAGCACTCTCCAACCAACACTCTCCAACCAACACTCTCCAACCAGCACTCTCCAACCAACACTCTCCAACCAGCACTCTCCAACCAGCACTCTCCAACCAACACTCTCCAACCAACACTCTCCAACCAGCACTCTCCAACCAGCACTCTCCAACCAGCACTCTCCAACCAGCACTCTCCAACCAGCACTCTCCAACCAACACTCTCCAACCAACACTCTCCAACCAGCACTCTCCAACCAGCACTCTCCAACCAGCACTCTCCAACCAACACTCTCCAACCAACACTCTCCAACCAGCACTCTCCAACCAGCACTCTCCAACCAACACTCTCCAACCAACACTCTCCAACCAGCACTCTCCAACCAGCACTCTCCAACCAGCACTCTCCAACCAGCACTCTCCAACCAGCACTCTCCAACCAGCACTCTCCAACCAGCACTCTCCAACCAGCACTCTCCAACCAGCACTCTCCAACCAACACTCTCCAACCAGCACTCTCCAACCAGCACTCTCCAACCAACACTCTCCAACCAGCACTCTCCAACCAACACTCTCCAACCAGCACTCTCCAACCAACACTCTCCAACCAACACTCTCCAACCAGCACTCTCCAACCAGCACTCTCCAACCAGCACTCTCCAACCAGCACTCTCCAACCAGCACTCTCCAACCAACACTCTCCAACCAACACTCTCCAACCAGCACTCTCCAATCAGCACTCTCCAACCAACACTCTCCAACCAGCACTCTCCAACCAGCACTCTCCAACCAGCACTCTCCAACCAACAATCTCCAACCAGCACTCTCCAACCAACACTCTCCAACCAGCACTCTCCAACCAGCACTCTCCAACCAACACTCTCCAATCAGCACTCTCCAACCAACACTCTCCAACCAGCACTCTCCAACCATCACTCTCCAACCAGCCCTCTTCAACCAGCACTCTCCAACCAGCACTCTCCAACCAGCACTCTCCAACCAGCACTCTCCAACCAACACTCTCCAACCAACACTCTCCAACCAGCACTCTCCAACCAGCACTCTCCAACCAGCACTCTCCAACCAACACTCTCCAACCAGCACTCTCCAACCAACACTCTCCAACCAGCACTCTCCAACCAACACTCTCCAACCAGCACTCTCCAACCAACACTCTCCAACCAACACTCTCCAACCAGCACTCTCCAACCAGCACTCTCCAACCAACACTCTCCAACCAGCACTCTCCAACCAGCACTCTCCAACCAACACTCTCCAACCAGCACTCTCCAACCAACACTCTCCAAACAGAAGTCAATAACCACCACTCAAAAACCCTCCAATCACATCTCTCACACTCAATCACATTTTCTGTCATTCCCTGCAAATACTTTTTTCTTCACTCACTCCCTTGCTATCGATGTTTTAACCTTTAACCCTATCGACCGTCTGAGCTAATTGAGCACTGCCCCGCCCATAACTCAATCGTTCGAGGTAATTTCCCCTTGGTTGTCAAGTGTCAAGTTGTCACACTCACTCAAATTACAACAAAATCAAATCATAAAAAACGATAAGCGGCCCTGGCAACAGGAACAGGTAACTCAAGACGCCTCACCGACAAGATGGCGTCCACCCCCAGCTGTAAACTTTAGAAGAAGAAATGTCTTCTTGTCGTGAACAAAGTCGTCAACTTTTGAACAATGTCAATAACAGCTGAAGTTCATGGTGTTAAACGGCGAGCTAATCAATAGACGGCAAGAAGACATCTCCATAACGTGCTGGCCTGTCTACTGTTACTGTCGAGCAGGCTGCGGGCCAAACTTTAGTTAACGTAATTCACGTGCTTCTCTATGACGCTCTGCTCGTCTTGTGTTTTTGTAACGCCGTAAAAAAAAGTTGCCAATGGCGTGAACGTTGCCAAGCCTTGTCGCTGAAGAGACTTTGAAATATCAAATTTAAATCAGTGTTGATCAAAGCAGACCCTGAGAAATGGGCGCCAGAAGTCCCCACCATTCAACACAAAATGTAAACACGCATCATCGTGAATTGTGCAAAGTACCGACTCAATAGTATATTAGTATTTTGTACAAAATACCCACCTATAATTATAGTGTACGAAATACCGACTCATTAGTATATTGCACTTGTAAAAAATATCCAGCAATAACAATTATAGTGTACAAAATACCCCCATAGTTTTATTGTACAAAATACCTTAAATACCCAGGCATAAGTATTAATAAATATGAACCGCTCATGAGAGTATCGTCTTCATGTTTCCCCATAGATCATAGATAAACATCTTGTTTAATTCATGTTTCCCTCATAGATCATAGATAAACATCTTGTTTAATTCATGTTTCCCCCATAGATCATAGATAAATAAACATCTTGTTTAATTCATGTTTCCCCCATAGATCATAGATAAACATCTTGTTTAATTCATGTTTCCCCCATAGATCATAGATAAATAAACATCTTGTTTAATTCATGTTTCCCCCATAGATCATAGATAAACATCTTGTTTAATTCATGTTTCCCCCATAGATCATAGATAAATAAACATCTTGTTTAATTCATGTTTCCCCCATAGATCATAGATAAATAAACATCTTGTTTAATTCATGTTTCCCCCATAGATCATAGATAAATAAACATCTTGTTTAATTCATGTTTCCCCCATAGATCATAGATAAACATCTTGTTTAATTCATGTTTCCCCCATAGATCATAGATAAATAAACATCTTGTTTAATTCATGTTTCCCCCATAGATCATAGATAAACATCTTGTTTGATTCATGTTTCCCCCATAGATCATAGATAAACATATTGTTTAATTCATGTTTCCCCCATAGATCATAGATAAACATCTTGTTTGATTCATGTTTCCCCCATAGATCATAGATTAACATCTTGTTTGATTCATGTTTCCCCATAGTTCAAAGACTACCATCTTGTTTGATTCATTAGACAGCAATCATACCGTTCAAAGCATATAACTTTACAGGCCACGTGACATTTAGCATAAGAGAGTTAACCCTAAAACTGAGAGGGTATTTTACCTCAAATAATCCCATGATGTACACTGCCGCCCTTTGCATGGTCACGAGTTTCACCCCCACCCCTATCTCCACTCACATTTCAAGGTCAAGGTTTCACCCCCACCCCTATCTCCACTCACATTACAAGGTCAAGGTTTCACCCCCACCCCTATCTCCACTCACATTACAAGGTCAAGGTTTCACCCCCACCCCTATCTCCACTCAAATCACAAGGTCAAAGTTCAGGAGACGTTCAAATATCACGGGGAAAATGATAGAGGGGGAAAAAAATGTAATGATATTTTTAATTTTTTATTTTATCTTTATTATTTTGATGATTATTTAATTAATAAATTTGTTAGGTCTTTTTAAATAAAATGAACAAGACAATATGACATGGATCTTTATGTTGGTCGTAGGATGACACAAAATGTCAAAAAATCTTTGTCGCAAGAAGACATAACGTTACGCTGGTCTTATGATGACATACATCTTTATCTTGTTCGTATCATGACATAGACTTTAAGTGGGTCTTAGCCTTACCATTACATAAATATTTATTTAGCTCGTATGACTTAAATTTTATGTTGGTCGTAGCCAGTGCTTTTTTTGTGACGGTACGCACCGGTACGGCGTACCGGCACCTTTTTCAATGGAAAAAATTATTAATTTTCTTGTATTTTAACGTTTATAATTAGTTTATTATGTTATTAATTTGTTAAAATTGAATTATTTTAAAATACGCGCAATAAGAATTAAAACATAAAATGCGAAACTGCTTTCCGCACACACTCGTAATGTTACGTCATTGGTTATTAACCCATTTCCGGCCATGCTTGTTTATAAAAGTAATAAAACGTTATGCCTTTAAAGCTTCAAAATTTGAATGTAATAATTAAGACTTAAAGATTAAAACGAGCGGACTTAGAATATCATAATTTAAGTAATAATTATTTCTTAGCCAACTTTGGAAATGAAGAAAATGTCTGATTTCTTTTCGCATTCAATCGATGTTCCGACTGGGACTTTTCCGGTAAATAAGAAAACCAGACTGACTGAAGAAATAACGGCAGAAGCCAATTTCACAAAAGAAACCCTAATGGAACTATCGGAACCAAAGACGGCAGATATCGTTCTTGGTTCCTCTGTTACTTTTGAACAACTGCAGCCTGCAGATGTTGATTGGCCTCCCTGCTGGACTTTAGATCAAAGAGATTATTTCCTTGTGAAATATGATTGGCTATCTATCCATAATAAAAAAAACTTGGTTGTATCCCTTGCTGAAAAGTTGGCAATCTCGGAGTCGAGGCAAAGATGGGAATGAAGGTATCGAACGAATGGGCCGACAATAAAATAACTTACTTCGGGAATAATCGACAAGAACAGCTTATGTCTTTAAGAAAGAAATTATTCGATCATAAAGAAACTGCGGCACACAAAGCTGCGCTTAAGATCCTAAGAGAAGCCGAGGCAGCGCCTATTGAGAACGTGTTGTTAAAGGCATTAACTCGTGATAAAATCGTAACTGCAAAGATTTTTCGTACATCATATAAAGTAGCCAAAGAAAACCAACCGTTTCATAATTTCGAAGCTGAAATAGATTTGCAAGAACTAAACGGAGTTGAGATGGGCCGTATTCTTCTTTCAACCAATGCTTGCATAAATGTAGTGAATCACATTAGTTGTGAAATTAGAAAAAAAATATTCTAAGAAATTGTGCGGTCGAACAATAAAATTTCATTGATCATCGACGAATCAACTACGCGTAGCCAAAAATCGACTTTAATTGTGTATATTCGTGTTTGTCTTGCAGAAAGTGGAATGACCTCACCAGTAAATTTATTCTTGGATTTGGTAGAACTCGAACGAGTAACCGCAAAGGGATTTTTTGCTTCTTTACTACACTGCCTTCATTTCTATGGGTTAACAGAAGACTTCCTAAGAAGGAACTTAGTTTCTCTTGCATGTGATGGAGCAGCTGTGATGTTGGGAAGTAAAAGTGGCGTCAAGACATTGCTAAAAGAAAAGTTTCCATCGGTTCTGGTTTGGCATTGGGCAAATCACCGACTGGAACTCTCCGTTGTTGATGTCGTAAAACAAGTTTCAGGGATCAACAGATTTAAGACATTCATTGATAAACTGTATGTAGTTTGTCTCATTGATAAACTGTATGTAGTTTATCTCATTGATAAACTGTATGTAGTTTATCTCATTGATAAACTGTATGTAGTTTATTATTCTTCACCCAAAAATTGCAGAGATTTGCAGATATGCGCTCGTTTGTTAGAGGCTGAGTTGTTAAAAATTGGAAGAATGTTAATCACGCGATGGGTGGCATCCAGCTTCCGTCCTGTTTTAGCAGTTT
>CALYLW010001097.1:194670-266083 GCA_944989445.1 Ampullaceana balthica
GGTACAACAGTGAGACTGATGGGCATGGGTGGTACAACAGTGAGACTAATGGGCATGGGTGGTACAACAGTGAGACTGATGGGCATGGGTGGTACAACAGTGAGACTAATAGGCATGGGTGGTACAACAGTGAGACTGATGGGCATGGGTGGTACAACAGTGAGACTGATGGGCATGGGTGGTACAACAGTGAGACTGATGGGCATGGGTGACACAACAGTGAGACTGATGGACATGGGTGGTACAACAGTGCGACTGATGGGCATGGGTGGTACAAAAGTGAGACTAATGGGCATGGGTGACACAACATTGAGACTGATGGACATGGGTGGTACAACAGTGAGACTGATGGGCATGGGTGGTACAACAGTGAGACTGATGGGCATGGGTGGTACAACAGTGAGACTGATGGGCATGGGTGGTACAACAGTGAGACTAATGGGCATGGGTGGTACAACAGTGAGACTGATGGGCATGGGTGGTACAACAGTGAGACTAATGGCTGTGTGGTACAACAGTGAGACTAATGGGCATGGGTGGTACAACAGTGAGACTAATGGGCATGGGTGGTACAACAGTGAGACTAATGGGCATGGGTGGTACAACAGTGAGACTAATGGGCATGGGTGGTACAACAGTGAGACTAATGGGCATGGGTGGTACAACAGTGAGACTAATGGGCATGGGTGGTACAACAGTGAGACTAATGGCATGGGTGGTACAACAGTGAGACTAATGGGCATGTGTGGTACAACAGTGAGACTAATGGGCATGTGTGGTACAACAGTGAGACTAATGGCATGTGTGGTACAACAGTGAGACTAACTGGCCTGTGTGGTACAACAGTGAGACTAATGGCATGTGTGGTACAACAGTGAGACTAACTGGCCCTGTGTGGTACAACAGTGAGACTAACTGGCCTGTGTGGTACAACAGTGAGACTAATGGCCTGTGTGGTACAACAGTGAGACTAACTGGCCTGTGTGGTACAACAGTGAGACTAACTGGCCTGTGTGGTACAACAGTGAGACTAACTGGCCTGTGTGGTACAACAGTGAGACTAACTGGCCTGTGTGGTACAACAGTGAGACTAACTGGGCCTGTGTGGTACAACAGTGAGACTAACTGGCCAGTGTGGTACAACAGTGAGACTAACTGGCCTGTGTGGTACAACAGTGAGACTAACTGGCCTGTGTGGTACAACAGTGAGACTAACTGGCCTGTGTGGTACAACAGTGAGACTAACTGGCCTGTGTGGTACAACAGTGAGACTAACTGGCCTGTGTGGTACAACAGTGAGACTAACTGGCCTGTGTGGTACAACAGTGAGACTAACTGGCCTGTGTGGTACAACAGTGAGACTAACTGGCCTGTGTGGTACAACAGTGAGACTAACTGGCCTGTGTGGTACAACAGTGAGACTAACTGGCCTGAGTGGTACAACAGTGAGACTAACTGGCCTGTGTGGTACTATTTGTCAAGATGAACTGGCCAATAGAAATCCTGAACATGCAATAATATTACAATGTACAACAAAGCTCTCCACCAGTAAACCTCCAGTATGTGCAAAATGTAAAGATAATATTTACAGTGGCAGCGAAAGTTCCCTTCAATCTGCGCGGCCAGGCGCAGTTTTTCGACCAACGTCGTAGAGTAGTTGATAATTACCGCGCAGCAAGTGTTTTAAAATATCGCACAAAAATGTATGCTGTACAACTTTGCACACGAATTTTTAAAATCCTTTATATTAACTCGTGGTGTCTGCTTGAGGCAGGCGGGCAGGCGGTGTCGAAAAAACTTTGGATCGATTTTTAACCCCACTTCATCGTAAGCTAGCGAACTGAAATTTTGCAGGAAGACTCGTGTCGATGATAAAAATGATGTATCAAAATTTCAGATAAATCTAATGTACCGCAATTAAATTAATGAATTTTTAGATTATCTTTATGTATCTCTATGTAACATGTTAAATTTTTTTGCCATAGTGTCGTGGTGCATATTATATTGAACAACCTTTCCTGTCGCGCAATAAGGTGCGTATTATATTGACAATACTTTTTTAAAATATATTCCCGATCGGTGCGCATTATATTAAACATGTTTTACGACACAACTACAATTTTGTATTTTTGGATTGTCTTGCGCTGCGTATTCTAATGAACATTCTTTTAGTTATGTCGCGTACATAAAGGATTTGTAGTCAAAAGCTTGGTTTTTTTAAGTTTTTTTAAAATATTTTTAACTTCAAACACGGACCATGAGCGGTCCTTAGAGGGAACATTGGTGGCAGCTGAATATTGCCGGTAGTTATACTGCGCATAAAAGTATTTAGGGTAACAGTCAGTGCTAACATATCATCAGTTATTTTATCTATTTGGCTCTAAAAAGTTATCTTATTTGAAAGACTATCCGTTTTCCCTAACAGTTCCCAATAGTTGACAGACTATCAGGTGTCCTAACAGTTATCCATACCTTAATGCTAATGTTAATTTCCACAAAATGCCAACACTGGAGATCGTTTATACAACCTGAGATCTATCTGTTGTTTCGCTGAGTGTGACTAAAGCTGACGGAAGAACTTACGAGTCGTCACATCACTTATGTTATGACGTGAAAAGTTATTAATTACTTTTAACAACGTATTAGTTGTAGTTGTTTTTTTTTCTTTCCATTTCATCCTTCAATTAAAAAAAAATAATCGCAAAATTGTATTGTCTCCAACCGTTTGACGGAAGCAGACTACAGAGATTTTCACTGCATCTGTAGAGGTGAGTCTGAGAATATCCCGCCCAAACTGAGAGTCTGTATCACGTGTTGTCCCTTTTCTCCTAGAGCTGAATTGATAACTTTCAGAACACTGGGCCACGGCCTGTAGACATCAGCACGAAGTCTGTACAAGTGAGTCTGAGAATCTCATGTCCAAACTGAGAGTCTGTATCGAATTGTGTCCCTTTTCTCCGTGAGCTGAGTTCATAATGTCCAGCTTTCAGAACCCAAGGTAGACACGGTCTGCAGCCTACTGATCAATTAAAGCTGGAACTCCCAGTAAGTCCACCCAGCAAGGTTCTCCGCGTTACTTTCACATCTTGCAGCCCAGGGTGATGGGGTCTGAGCGCTTTTCTCGGCCGCTTATCTCCCCATTAGCGAGGTATTCGAGCTGATAATCTCCCCTTATAAACAGCATGTTGACATGTTGCCCGGCAATAAGCGGCGTCCCTCGTATCAGCTCCCGGACCCCCCCCCAACCCCCCAAGAACTTAGCCAAAAACCCGCACTTTCACATTCCGCTACTGAGCTGGCTAATCTTCGCAAAAACTTAATCTGATTGCTGCAGAGATGGACTGGTCACTATATGTTCCCATCACCATTGTCATGCAGAGATGGACTGGTCACTATATGTTCCCATCACAATTTTCATGCCTGTAAGATATCATACAATTTCACATCAGTATTTCCCCAGTGTTTATCAACCCACTCAGTAGTAAAGTCATCAAAGGAAAGTCTCGCACCTTTGGTCAATTATATATTAATCTTGGTGCAATTTTTCAGACAATTTTTCTTTATGCAACAAACTAGGGGAGATCAACATGACCGTAGATACGTCGTATGGACATAACCTACAACTAGAAATTTAAAAAAAGAAAATATTGCTGAGAAATGGTTTAAACGACTTCTGTTTTCAACAGCCCACTTTACACAGAGGACTTCGAAGTGAGTACAAGATTAGATAAAAAAAGAAATTGATATTAACGTATACACACATTTTTAAAAAGTTGAGAAGAAAAGTGGAGAAAAAAAGGTAAATTAGTTCACGAAACTTGGAACTGACTAAATTACTTTCAATAAATTGAAAATCTCAAGACTCTTTTCTAATTATTTCCACCAATTGTTCTTCTTGAAGTCTGTTGGATATATAGATTATACCATCCATAGACCATATAAAACATAGACCATACCAGCCATAGACCATATAAAACAAAGATCATACCAGCCATAGACCCTACCATCCATAGACCATATAAAACATAGACCATACCAGCCATAGACCCTATCAGCCATAGACCATATAAAACAAAGACCATACCAGCCATAGACCATACCATCCATAGACCATATCAGCCATAGACCATATAAAACATAGACCATATAATCGGTAGACCATACCATTCTCAGACCATACCATCCATAGACCATATCAGCCATAGACCATATAAAACATAGATCATACCAGCCATAGACCATATCAGCCATAGACCATATCAGCCATAGACCATATAAAACATAGACCATACCATCGGTAGACCATACCATTCTTAGATCATACCATCCATAGACCATATAAGTCATAGACCATACTAGCCATAGGCCATACCATCCATAGACCATACCAGCTGTCACATGTGATTAACATAATTTTGTGACGTAAGGTCACGTGTATAAGAAACGCGGGAAGAAAGGAGCATTCCTATTGGTTGAAAGTGTTGGGCGAACAGTGGTGAGGAGACTTCCGTCAAGGAAGGATGTATGGTGTGTGCCTCAAGTGTTTCAGATTTCCACGTTGTATTACCTCAAATGATATTTCTATGTACATAATATATATTAAAGTTGTTTTGGATAAACAAGCTCTTCAGTGAATTATTGTGCACAAGATTATGTACTGTGAGAACGCCTACATAAAGAGAAACATATTTAATAGTTACATTGGTGCAGAAGTAAAAGTGATTGCCATTAGGCATAAGTTCTAAGTCAACACAGTACAAGAGATTTTAGAAAGGAGGTTTCGTGAAAATAAGTATCGGATATTTCCAAAAAAGGAAAGTATTCATTAAAATAAGAAATATTAGCAGCTATCGTATTTTTTGAATATTCAAGTTCGTACGAAGCTGTGAATAAACTTTTGTGGTTCAATGAAAATACAAGAATATTTCAAGATGGCGGCATAAACTGCACGTGTCCGCGGTGTATAAAACTGGATCAGACAGGTTGGTTCTAACCTGACAGCCACACAGTGCAAGCGTACTACTGTATACACACGACCGAGAGCTGGTAGGTCGTGACGTCAACAGGCCTACTATCGTTGCATACAGTGTATAGTAACACACGGTGAACGTATATAGGTCAGCAAGCTCAATGCTAGTTGATTCCAGGAAATATTTGTAAACATAACCTGGAACTTGGAAGGCTATGGACTATTAATTATGAAGTGTGAATTATAAATAAAGGAACGGAATTTTTATCCATTCATTGTGTGAAGAGTTTGATAATTGCAATTTTGGATTAATGGAGTGAACTAAATTGTTTAAAAACTACTCGAAAATTGAAATTTTATCCAAGTGACTTTTATTCAAAACGATTGGACCATTTAATATGTTTTGTCAATCTGAGGGAGCGTATATATAAAGTATACTAAAGATCCCGTGTGAGGATTCTTTTGTTGTCTCATCTTGTCAAGGCTAGATTTCATGGTTTAGACGTGTCACTTATTTGAACTTAACATTTTGAATTCAAGATTTTTCATTTGGAAGATTTATAACTTTATCAACATATACCTAAATTCCTTACCAAATTGCTTAACTCATATTATTCAATCAAACAAAACATGGATTACTACAAGGAATTCACTGCCATAGCTAAAGAAATCGGAATAAAGGGAAAAGAAATGAGAGATTTCATTGAAGAAAAAGTACAAATAGCTGAAGAAAAAGCAAGAATTGCTGAAGAAAAAGAAAATCAAAGAATTGCTAAAGAAAAAGAAAATCAAAGAATTGCTAAAGAAAAAGAATTGCTGAAGAAAAAGCAAGAATTGCTGAAGAAAAAGAGAAGCAAAGACTCATAATTGAAAGAGAAGACAGAGCGGAAAAGAGAGAACTTGAACAAATTAAAAATGACAACTTAAAATTACGAATGGAGCTGGAGAGTAGAGACCAAAATCCTGGTAATGAAACAAATAGAAGGTCAGCACCAAGGGATACTATAAAAGTAAGAAAATATGATAGCCAAAAAGACAAAATGGATGTTTATCTGGATTATTTCGAATCCATAATGGCTATGAAAGGCTGTAATGAAGAAGATTGGCCAGCACAACTAATGACTCAATTAACTGGAGAAGCATTTGAAGCTTATAACAGTATAGCCAAAGAAGACAAAAGCATATATAAGAATGTCAAAAAGGCACTTCTATGTCATTTTGGAAAGTCAGAAAATGATTATAGAAGAGAATTTCATGAAATGAGAATCAAGATGGACAAAGATCCACAGATCATAGTACATGAAGTACAAGTCAAACTAACAAAATGGCTGGAACTGACAGCAATAGATACGAGCAATCCAAAAGCCGTACTAGACATGGTGTTAATTGACAAGTTTTTAGAAAATGCAACACCAACTCTATTCACATATTTAACTGACAAGAAAGTTCGTACTCAAGCAGAGCTAACAAATGCATTACGAACATTCAAAGACTCTCATCCGAATGTGGAAATGGATAAGAGACAAGATATATTTGCAGCAATACAAATTAAAAGTCAAGAAAAAAGGCAAGGTATGAGAAACCAGAGTCTGCCAAACCAAGGCAACAGACAGTCTATTTGCTGGTACTGTAACAAGCCAGGACATATGGCGAAGCAGTGTTACCACAATAAAGGACAACCAAATAGGGTGTCACCTAATGGCAGCCCTATAAGAAAGAAAACAGAAGAAAGGTCAAGACAAGGTCATTTTGAAAGCAAAGGTAGAAGATCATGAAGAGGCAGATATAATCATGACTCCAGATACAGAAATCATGATCAGCCCTGGAGAAGGAATGACTACCAAGAGGGAGATAATAAAGGAAAAATGAAACAAGAAGAATCACAATCTATTAATACTGTGGCCACTATAAAGGATGATGGAACATTGAAATTTTACCCAGTGTACATCAATGCTCGAAAGTGTATGTGTCTTCGTGACACTGGATGCCCAACAATTGTAGTCCATGATAAGATGGTGATAGAAGAAGAGTATGATGGGAAAAAAGACACACTGATAATGGCTGATGGCACAAAGAGAGAGTGTCCAACTGCAATTTTAACCATCAACTCACCCTGGCTTCAAGTTAAAGTTAGAGCCAGAGTCTTACAAGACGCCATTTGTGATCTTATTATAGGGAACATTGAAGGTGTGGTGGACAATACTGATGAAGTATACAAGGCCTGGCATGACAATAACCATCAATTATGTGCTACTGTACAAACAAGAGCCACCACTAAAAGAAAAGAGAACACAGACATTGAAGTTGATGAGAAACTTGAAATAGGAAGCCAACTGATGTCTAAACAAGAGTTCAAACAACTACAAGAAGAAGACAACACAATCAGAGAAATAAAAATGAAACTTATCAAAGACAATGAAACAGACCACAAACCACTTGTGGCATTCAACAAGAAGAAGATCAGCAACGCAAAAGTGAATCGCTGGGCTATGCTATTAGCCGACTACAAATTTGACATTAAACCTGTGAAGGGAAAGGACAATGTGGTTGCAGACATATTAAGTAGAATGACAATAAATAAAGACACTCTGTGAATTCCTCAATGATAAAACCAGAGACTGTATTAAAAAGACTTTCTGTGAATCTCTAAATGATAAAACCAGAGACTGTATTAATATTAGTCTGTGAATTCTTAAAGGATACAAACAGAGACAGTAATTATATTAATATTTTTATTTGTTGAACAATGGACAAGGAACAGTGTTTGAATTACACTGGATTATTAATTAATTTTAATAATATTGAGTGTTTAAATATTTTAATTACACAAAATTACAGATGTGTTTAAAATTCCATTTTCATTTTTTCAGCACAGGTAGACGGTTGCAGTTCTACAGATTTTTTTCTTATTGATTTTATGTCCAGATGTTGTATGTAAGAAAATGAATGTTCATTGATGATAAATATTTGAATATAGATATAGATTGATTTGATTTTATGAAGGATGGGGGTGAATGTCACATGTGATTAACATAATTTTGTGACGTAAGGTCACGTGTATAAGAAACGCGTGAAGAAAGGAGCATTCCTATTGGTTGAAAGTGTTGGGCGAACAGTGGTGAGGAGACTTCCGTCAAGGAAGGATGTATGGTGTGTGCCTCAAGTGTTTCAGATTTCCACGGTGTATTACCTCAAATGATATTTCTATGTACATAATATATATTAAAGTTGTTTTGGATAAACAAGCTCTTCAGTGAATTATTGTGCACAAGATTATGTACTGTGAGAACGCCTACATAAAGAGAAACATATTTAATAGTTACACCAGCCATAGACCATACCATCCATAGACCATATAAGTCATAGACCATACCAGCCATATGCCATACCAGCCATAGGCCATACCAGCCATAGGCCATACCATCCTTAGACCATACCAGCCATAGACCATACCATCCATAGACCATATAAGTCATAGACCATACCAGCCATAGGCCATACCAGCCATAGACAAGACCAGCCAAAGCAGGGCCCGATTTAGCCTTTGAAACATTCCTTACAAAGTCATAATTAAAGGTACACAATTTCGCTCATATGTAATTACAGAGTAAACACTGTAACACAGTAATTAACACACATTTATTGTAATAACTTTTTTACTTTAAATTTATTTAAAAAAACTTCATTAAAAAACAGTTAACTGAGTAAATTCAGAAATTTTAAAATAATTTTTTAGTCCAGAAAATCATCTCCTTCAATTAGAACAATTGTAAATAACTAAACAGTTACTGAGTTAAATTCATAATCAATCGCTACTATAATGAGGACTGACAATCTTGTTTGAGATGTTGTTGTTCTCAAATAGTTCTTGATTATTTTTACTTTGTAACAACTACGTTCCCCGGATGCAATACTTATTGGGAGAGTTAGTTAAACTCTTAGAGAAATTCTCAAGTTTGGAGTATAATTTAATTTTTCTTTAAAAATAATTTCAAAACTTCCAAAGTTACTGAATATTTTTTCCAATAGAGAACACACCACACACCACACACCACTGATATTTCATTTCAAAGTTCCAGGCTGTTTATATCCGATGATTCTCGATCCGTTAAAAGGGTTTCCAAATCTTTGTAATTTGCAAAAATTACTGAGGAGCCAACATCTTTAGTTCATATATATGATATAAAAACGTTTGTGATGTTGCAGCTGAGGAAATATTTGTGCTAAAGACTTGATTGCAGTGTTAACCAGGTGGTCAAAGAATATAATTTTGTATTTTCCCTGCGCATCGATTAAGGGCTCGCCCTGGTTTTCATCAAATTGTCATTTTCTCCAACAAATTCGATGTCTAGATGTTGAGTTATTTTTTTTGATCTGCATCTTTTTTCGGATGCCATTTCACCAGCATCAACAAGGTTGTTATTAAAGGGATTGTCCGATATAAAAAAATATATTTTATTTAAAGATTGGAACTTACCAAAAGTATTATTGCAAATGCCTAGGAATAATATCATAATTTGTGCCTTGCATGAGTTTGCTAATATAATTAATATGATTTTGATATCTCATACCATATGAAGAAAGAATAAAGAAATTTAATTGTATTTACGTAAATATTACATATGCTTCATCTCTTATTGAACTATCTAAAAAAATTTTTTATCGTAAATGCTAAGCAATACATCAAATATTTGACCCTTTTGATACCTCAGCCAGTGGGGTAGCTAGAGGAGGGGGTCAAAATTCGAAAGTTCCCCGGGTCCCCACTTGAGGTGGGCCCCCAAAGGTGTGTACATTATCTCATGTCATGATGCCAAATGTCAAAATGCAGCCCCCCCCCCAAAAGAAGACAAGCCCCGGACCCCCAAATCCATAGCTACGCCACTGACTTTAGTGGTTTTATATCCCTGAATTCAAATTTCCCAACTGGTGTCACTCAGAGGTTTTAAGGTAAGTTCTTCAACGTGCTTCAAAAGAATTTACCATATGAAAGCCTATCAAGAAAAAAAAAGAAGTACAATTTTTGGACAATATCAAAGACGTTGGCTCCTTCTAATGATGGTTTGGCCATAACACTTATCACCAGGTTAAGAGAGTGGCTACCACGTGGAATTAAAAAAATCTAGGGTTGAACAACTAAATCTGTAAACAATTAGCTTCTAATAGCAGCCCAACGTTAGGGAGATGTACATTAAGTACTGGTGCGCAATGTTTCTTTTAAGCTGCGCGGGTGCGCGGCAGCGCAGATACCTGACCGAAGCCGCGCAGCTGTTTAGAATTACCACGAAGTAAATTTTTAAAAAAATATTGCACGATAAGTGGATGCTGTGCAACTGCACACGATTTTATTTACTTTATATACGGACCAACGCACCTTAGAGGGAACATTGCTGGTGAGATTTACATAAAGTGATGGTGAGATTTACATGAAGTACTGGGGAGATGTACATGAAGTACTGGTGAGATTTACACAAAGTACTGGGGAGATGTACATGAGGTACTAGTGAGATTTAGATGAAGTACTGAGGAGATATACATGAAGTACTGGGGAGAGGTACATGACGTATAGGGGAGATGTACATGATAAACGTATTCACCATCAATTCCTTCAGTTCCCTTTAACAAATGTTCCTCAATCCTACGCACACACACACACACAAAACACTCAGTCACATACAACTCAAACGTACAAAGGTTATTCTCAACCAAATTAAACATTGAATAAAATATTATAACTTTAATCTTAGCTCCAACAATCAAATCTTCTTTCCTTTTTGGTGGCTAAACTCTCATCCCCCCCCCACCCCTTTAACATTGTTGTGGGCTGAAACCAGTCATTCTAACCGCCTGATTTGGACAAAGGGTCAAAGTGACACTAACATCGTGTGGCTGGCGAAATGTGGGAAACACATCAAGGATAATAGAACTCCTTGTTATTCTAATGATTTTACCATATTGGCAAGGGGAAAAACATTTTCATTTAACCCTTTTGCTTGTTTCAAAGATATAACATGCCGTATACCCGTTGCTTGTTTCAAAGATATAACATGCCGTATACCCGTTGCTTGTTTCAAAGATATAACATGCCGTAAACCTGTTGCTTGTTTCAAAGATATAACATGCCATAAACCCGTCGCTTGTTTCAAAGATATAACATGCCGTAAACCCGTTGCTTGTTTCAAAGATATAACATCCCGTAAACCCGTCGCTTGTTTCAAAGATATAACATGCCGTATACCCGTTGCTTGTTTCAAAGATATAACATGTCGTAAACCCGTCGCTTGTTTCAAAGATATAACATGCCGTAAACCCGTTGCTTGTTTCAAAGATATAACATGCCGTAAACCCGTTGCTTGTTTCAAAGATATAACATGTCGTAAACCCGTCGCTTGTTTCAAAGATATAACATGCCGTAAACCCGTCGCTTGTTTCAAAGATATAACATGCCGTAAACCCGTTGCTTGTTTCAAAGATATAACATGCCGTAAACCCGTCGCTTGTTTCAAAGATATAACATCCCGTAAACCCGTTGCTTGTTTCAAAGATATAACATGCCGTATACCCGTTGCTTGTTTCAAAGGGTAAAAACAATCGAGCGTGCTTTGCTCTTGTTCAGTAGAGTATCTCACCGACATGCAATGAGGTCCCTGGACAAGAGACGACCTCCGAGTCCTAGAGAGAAGAAAATAGATGTTACCAGTCCGTCATTTTCTTTCTGTTAAATCCTTGTCAATCAGATCTTGAAGGTCACCGTGTCTTTATCAGGGGCATATAACACAAGGTCGTGTTTCCGTCTCCACGTGCCACTAGCGGCGATCATGTAACATGGAAGCCATGGTTGCCTTGACAACCTTCAGTTTGAACTATTGCACCATTTCCAATATACCAACTTTTGAGTTGAGGTAGGATTAAGTAGGATACATACAGTTCTGTACCTGAATATGTTGTTTGTTGTGCTGATTGCAATACCCACGTTTGCTGTCTTGAAACTGGGGCGAGACAAAAGGAGGTAAGCCTCATTGAATTTGTTTATGTCTTTTTTTTAATAAAAAAAAATACATTATTGTTTTTTTTTGGGGGGGGGATGGAGTTGGGGGTGGTCAATAACTGACTAACGTGTTGGTTTGTTGGTTCCATTGCCTAAATTTATAGAGATATAAAAGAGCATCTTAAGTTTTATCAAATATTCCAGATATTTTTTTCCTAGTTTATTGATTCACTGCCACGCCCCCCCCCCTCTTTTCATTCAATGTGACACTCTATCATTTTGTCTGTCTGATGTTTTCTTTATGTGTCGATCATTAAAAAAAAGGTGTTTGCTGGCTTCCATTTTTCTGTTAGTTTTGCAATCATCCTTGTATTATGGAGATGTATCTGAGTCAGGACATGTCGTTATGTTTAGCAGAACAACTAAAGAGAACATGTAGCATTGATAGAGCAACTAAAATATGATAGCAGTACAAAGATAGCGAGATGTACCTGACTCGGGACATGCTGATTGGTTTAGTAGTAGAACAACTAACACAGTAGAACAACTAAAACTGTACAACTACATCTGTATGACAACTACATCTGTATGACAACTACATCTATATGGCAACTACATCTGTATGGCAACTATATCTGTATGACAACAACATCTGTATGACAACTACATCTGTATGACAACTACATCTGTATGGCAACTACATCTGTATGACAACTACATCTGTATGACAACTACATCTGTATGACAACTACATCTGTATGACAACTACATCTGTATGGCAACTAAATCTGTATGACAACTACATCTGTATGGCAACTACATCTGTATGACAACTACATCTGTATGGCAACTACATCTGTGGGAAAACTAAATTTGTAGAACTAAATATGTACAACAACTAAATCTGTATAAGGAAATACTAAATCTATAGATAAGCTAAATCTGTAGAAAGTTTAAATCTGAAAAAACTGAATCTGCGGATCCTTTTGTTGGGCAGAACTTTCTCGTACCATTGATTATAGCAACTTTAATATTTTTCTAACATGAACAAATTTCGTTGATTGCTGGGATACTGGATGCCGTGTGAAGTGGGCGCTGAGAAGGCAGAACCAAGGACTGTTATGACTTTCAATTAGGGGTGTACCGGATTTCGGCTCCGGTAAATCTGGCCAATTTTACAAATCCGGTCTGGCTCCGTTCCAACTTAACCGGATTCGGGCCGATTTTGCCATAGCACAGTAGCACTTCCAGTTTTCTATTTCTCGCTAAGGGGCCGTTCATAAATGACGTCACGCAATTTTGACAGATTGTTCACCCCCCCCCCTCGTCACGCGTCGTCACAAAAAGTTAACCCCCCCCCTCCAAAAATACGTCACAAAGCTTTGACCCCCCCCCCTAAAAAAACACAAAATTTTTTTTAAAAAAAACCCATCTTATTTTCTATTTGAATATGAGTATGTTTCAAATCCTTTTGTTGTCATTTTATTATTAATTTAGTGTATGTCTACATTGTAATATCGTAAAACGTGAGAAGCTATGTAAAACGGCATTAAATAAATTGTAAGCCCGTGCTTCTCAAACTTGTTCGTATTAGATGACCGGCAGGTATTTTTTTAATGCATTTCACCAGGTACCGGTGCATTCTTTTCCCGTTTTGACGTGATTTTCCCTGTACTGACGTGATAGCAAAATGAGCCCCTACATGGCTTAAAGCCCTATAACATTAAGTATGATTTCGCCTTGTTTTATATATATTTTTTTAAATTTGTCTAGTTGCCAAGGCAAAACAAGACAGCTAACGAACAATGCAGCGGTAATTTCAAAAAGCATTTGATTTGATTAACCTTCGCGATTAAGCTCGCGAATAATAATAATAATAATAAATTGATAATTTATAAAGCGCTTTATCCCAGTAAGGAACTGACTATTGATATTACAAGGATCATTTCATTGTTGATAAACCAAGAATATATAGATACAAGATGATTCATCAAATTGATTTCGATCTTATAATGACAGTTTTCCTGCTATGTATATGCACATAAAGGCATTTGATCTAAAATTACCACATTGATATCAAATCTCATGTTTTCTAAAAAATATTTGGTATGTGCTCGAAGAGGAATATGGCGAGTACTGTACAAACCCCACATTTTTGCAGGAAAGTAGGATGTCATCTTGTGCGTCGCAAAATACAGTAATACGGTAAGTTGAAGACTGAAAAATACTATGACATTAATAAAATATCCAATATTATCATAACTTTTTACTCCGAAACTCACGAGGTTTTTTTTAAATTTTATTTTTTATTATTATTTTTTTTAATGGACGAGGAGTCGTGTTTAAATTGTTGCATTCTCTTGTGGAATTTATAAACTAATGAAAAATACATGGCTACCGCTATCGGGCGGTTTAACCGAGGAGTCTGTGAACAGCGGTAAATTATCTCATTTGGGGTAAAAAGGGAACTCTTGGCGTTTCACCAAAAATCAATCGAACAATTATATCAAACTTAAAACGTTTATAATTGTATCAAATAGATCCCCCCACTCAAAATTTTTTAAATTAAAAATTGATATTCCGTGTCATTTTCACTTAAAATATCTTTTCATAATCCTATTCAGATCATTTTTAGACACTTGTCATGCTTGTAAAACTCAACATTTGCATTTTCGGCGCTGCTAACGACGCTCCCCCAAATCCCGCGTCATGTGAGCAGGACCTCGAGTCTGGGGGGGGGGTAACGCACACACAAACTTGTATATTTTGGGGTAACGGGCAAAAAAGTTCGTCGACTAATGCCGTGAGAGAACCAAGCGGAGCGGCGGAGACATCACAAATGCTTTGATGTCAACATCAAACGACGCAGGGTAACAATTTCATACATTCTCATTAGTTCTCAAACTTAAGGATTATAATTAGATTTAATTTTCATTTCTTGATAACTTAAGCCGACCGGCGTCTGATGGCCTACCGACCGGTACTTTGAGAAGCACTGATTTTTTAAAAATATATTTAAAAATCATTAAATAAATTGTAAGTGACCAACTATTTCAGTGGAAGTTTTATTTTAATTTACCCTTTTGATGTGACGTCACATTTCTTCAACCCCCCTCCCTCCCCCTCGTCAGGCATCGTCACAAAAGTGTGACCCCCCTCCCCCCTAGGTGCGTGACGTCATTTATGGACGGCCCCTAATGTAAATAAGATTTTTTAATACAAAAATGTCATGTCTATGGTGATGAACTGCAAAGGTGTAGTACGTTATTTAGTTTTTTATTTGTAAATCCGACTCTGTCTCCGGTCGGATCTCACTTCGCAAAATCCGGCTGGAAGCCTGATTTCACAAAATTGAATCCTGTACACCCCTACTTTTTATAGTAATATAATATTGGAAATTGGCCAATGTTATGACTTTCAATAGATGTAAAATATTGGAATTTGCGAACTTTATGACAGTGAAACGTTTAAAAATACTGGACATTTCATGTTGACTGTCAATAGTTATAAAATAATGGAAATGGCCTGTGATATGACTGCCTGTTACAGTGTATGTCCTACCCGTCATAGTGTGGTGTGACCCATCTGACCATGTATGACCTTATACCATGTCCTATCGGTCATAGTGTTGTGTGTCAAATCTTACAGTGTATGTCCTACCATGTCATACCAGTCACAGTGTGGTGTGACCCATCTCACAGTGTGTGTCCTACCATGTCCTACCCGACATAGTGTTACCAATCTTACACCTTCACTACTAGTTGTTCTACTACAAACGACAGCCAACGTTTTGTCACGCATCGGGCCCATAGGGCCCGTGGCAAGAAGCTCACAGTCAATAAGTCCCTGAAAATCGGGGCACTAACAACTGCACTATCTCAAACCACTAAGGAGAGGGCTTTTTGTGAAGGCCATAGACCATAGACCACATATTATAGAGTAAATCTAGAGTAACCGATATATAAACAGCCCCTATGGTGGATTAAAGGGGGGGGTGCTGATTGGGCTAAAGCCAGGGGCCCCAAATGATTTAAGGGCCCCAAACTTATTATATTGTATAATAAAGATGGCTGGACCGGGCCCCAGGGGGCATTAGAGTCAGGGGCCCCAGGTGGCATTGCAGCCAGAGGCCCCGTGCAATTTTGATCCGCCCTTACATAGCTCACAGACATTCTCAAAGCTCTGCCGTCCATGGTCCACATTTTGAGAACCCTTGTGTTGAGAGTGACTAAATGCATCAGCACTGTCCACCAAATAATTCACAATGTATTCTTAACTGTCCAAGCGACATAAACACCAGTCGTTATCTCAGGAAGCGCTTGGTTGGCACTTTGACCAACATTATACCCAAAACTCGGGTCTCGTCCGACCCTGAGTGCCAACTAACTTCCCTAATGACACACACTTCACCACTTCCAACTTCGCCTTTTAACGCCTCACTCAGACCCCATTTATAACATTATTGGTTCAAAATCACTTGAGCACTGTTGGAAAGTGAGAGCCCTAAAGAATGGCTCGGCGGGGCCTCGTGCTATGAACTAACGATGCTCCTCGTTGTGGGACTTGGTGGACAACAAGAACATGACGCCATGGTCGGTAACGATATGCGAGACTGAAAGGAGAGGTGGTTGGGGGGGGGGCTGGGTCTATTCTTGGAGTCCATTCCCAGTTAGCGTTGGAGAAACCGATACTTATGAATAAGTTCTACCTGCTATTTTCCCTGGGGTGTGAGAGCACTATTGTTGAGCCCGTGTTGTGTGTCAGTATTCACCGATGTTGTGAAGTTAAAACTTTGTGAACCAAACACGTTGACTCTGACGTCATTACAAGAAGGAAAATGTTGCATATCCTGATACAAAAAAAATCATATCCAGTCTGTATATTTTGGATATACCAGGGGTCGTAGGGTACTTATCCTGGTACACTTGTTTTAATCCAATATATTAAAATTACTTTAATTATCAGGGCCGGTCTTAGTAATTGCGTGGCCCTATGCGGCTTAGTATGTGAAACGGATTGCGTGGGGCCCAGTTTGGGTAGGGATAAGGAATAAATAATAAGTGAATATAAGGTAATAAGGGAAAATTAAGATACGCGGGGCCTATGAAAGCGCAGGGCCCACAGCGACCGCATAGGTTGTAGTGGCCTAAGACCGCATAGGTTGCAGTGGCCTAAGACCGCATAGGTTGTAGTGGCCTAAGACCGCATAGGTTGTAGTGGCCTAAGACCGCATAGGTTGTAGTGGCCTAAGACCGCATAGGTTGCAGTGGCCTAAGACCGGCCCTGTTAAATACGCACGTATTATTTATTGCTATGTTACGTCACAAGATTTGGGAGACATGAAATTACAGCGACTTAACCAATTTCGCGCAATAACGAAGCGCGACTTAACGGGATCGAACTGTATTATGTGTTAAAATTAAAGTTAAACTACATAAAATACTGTTCTTATTTAATTATAAACTTGTATTAACTGAGTGTTTAGTGCCCCACCCTAGATGACTGTAAAGAAACAGTAAGTTACTAACTAAATTACTGAAGTTTACCAAACAGTAGTGAAAGCATCTTATGCCGAGTCATTATCATCAAAATCGACCGCATTTGAGCAAATTGTCGTTGGGATCACAGATCACAGCACGTGGTTTCCTAACTTGAGACGGAGAAAACCCCGGACAAAAGCCATTTTTTCTGGAAAGCCGCCTGGACGCCCGGACAGGGGCATAAAAAGACGACGTGTCCGGGGATACCAGGACGTATGGTAACCCTAACCTGCGGCTTGCGACCCGCATGCGGCTCTTTCGATGTGAAAATGTGGCTCTCCAGTTCCATGCGCAAATATTAATAATTATATTATTTTATTTTCAAAACTCATGTTAGTGGCTCTTGAAAAAAAACTGGGAAATTTTGTAAATTGTAACTTTTGGCTCGTCCGTCCCAAAAGTATGCCTATCAAGTGCTGCTTGTATGTGCATGTACTGTAGAAAATGCTGCTCTTTGTGAAGATCGATCTGTCCGTGTAAACAATGAGTCCAGACCTATTCGTAATTAGGCCACAAACAAGCATCAATAGAATCAATGTCAATAAAAGTAGTCGATTATTTCCAGCTTCAATAGCACAACGATTAAAATAGATTTTCACTCTCAGACATTTCCTGTTCTTTTCAACGGGTAGCGGTTTGCTAAATTCTTACCCATCGCCTCATTTCTCTATTAGGCAAGTAAACTGAGGTACCACAAACCCATTGTTTCACTTCTCTATTAGGTAAGTAAAGTGAGGTACCACAATCCCATCGTTTCACTTCTCTATTAGGTAAGTAAAGTGAGGTACCACAAACCCATCGCCTCACTTCTCTATAGGAAAGCAAAGTCTCTAGATTCTAGAATCTAGAGGTACTAGATCGAGGCTCGACCACAGACGTATTTACAGACTGGCTCGCTCGGCCAATCAGATGACGGTCGTGAGTACAGATCCACATATTCTGCCATATAGTGGACAGCTGTGTGTAACGATGGGATCTTGGGGGCCGATTAGATGACCATTATGTGCACAGACATGTCTAGTAGAACATTCAGATGTCATTTGTACAGGCTTATTTGCATTGGCTAAGAGGACGAGAGACAAGTTTACAGAAGAGCCTAGCTGGTTGAAAGACGTGTGTGCAAACAGTGGTTGGATAAATAGTACAGTGGTTGGATAAATAGTACAGTGGTTGGATAAATAGTACAGTGGTTGGATAAATAGTACAGTGGTTGGATAAATAGTACAGTGGTTGGATAAATAGTACAGTGGTTGGATAAATAGTACAGTGGTTGGATAAATAGTACAGTGGTTGGATAAATAGTACAGTGGTTGGATAAATAGTACAGTGGTTGGATAAATAGTACAGTGGTTGGATAATATATTTGATGAATGTGCAGAATGGAAAATGAAGTCTAGAGACGTGTATACACAACAGTTTAATTGTTCGATATTAGACTTTAATTGTTCGATATTAGACTTTAATTGTTCGATATTAGACTTTAATTGTTCGATATTAGACTTTAATTGTTCGATATTAGACTTTAATTGTTCGATATTAGACTTGATGATTGTTCATTAAAAAATTAATTAGGACGACAAAAGGTAACTTGTAATTTCAATATTTAATGATTTTGGCCTGATAAGATAAGATATATTATGTGTCCCGACTTCTTTACCCCGCGACTCAACATGTCAACTCAATACTGACCATGTTGGTAAACATCTAGACACATGTCAACTCAATGCTGACCATGTTGGTAAACATCTAGACACATGTCATCTCAATACTGACCATGTTGGTAAACATCTAGACGCATGTAGACTGTTATAGACGTGACACAATTGTATTTCTGTCAGGTTGTCTGTTGTTTGAATTCGCTATTTGCTAAACAATAACATTTGGTTATTTGAAGCCAAGCAATGCAGGACTAACAACGTGTTTTGTTTAGACAAGAAAACATTGAAATTGCGACGTACAGATAACGGTGATGACGTCAAACTGAGACACACACACACACATACACACACACACACGGGAGAGTCATTGGTCTTGGTATGAAATGATTGAAACTTGACCGAATCTTCAAAGGTCATCATAGTCCACAATGCCACTTCCGGCCTGATTCCGATCAGTGATTCCACCGGTGGCCACTAAAAAGTCCGAAAACAACTACCCAAATTTCAGTACTGTACAGCAATTAGTCGTTATTTATCATCTTTATTCCAAAGAGCATTTATGGCACTAGGCGATTGATTTAATTTGTATAACACGCCGACCTGACGCTTTCAAAATTTCCGAGTCTGACTAGAATGCGTTTTTGGTTCCTCGCTGTACGAAAGCTTATGGACTTCTGTTGCAGTTTTCAACTATTACAGGAGCGAGTTCAGATTTTCGGATACCGACACCATCAAACCAACCAAACGTAAACGAGGAAAACTTTTGTAGAAGATAACTTGAAGTGTCGCTGTCGAAAATGTTGCATTATAAAAAAATAACCAAGCACACCGACATGTTCATAAGCTGAAGCTGGTGCTGGCGGGTTGCATTAATAATAGTGACGTCGGCTTCTCAGGCCACGCAAGTTTTATATTTAACTTAGTCATAAATTTAAATGTTACATCCATGGACCTGTGTATAGGAAATTTATGCATCTTTTTTTTTGTTTTTTTTGGAATAAGACACGTTTGAGAAGCTCTGATTTAAACAACATTGTAATGGTAAAAAGTAGGCATTTCTTGGACAATCAAAATCTTTAAATACTAGTATTTCTTTCTTTCTTTAAAAAAAAATCCTTCCCTTTCAATTAGAATAATGGTCACGAATCCGATTGTTGTAAGACGAAATTCTGAACAACCGCGAACAAGAAAACCCATGTTAAATTGATTGTTTATTAGGTTAGTCATGCATCGCTTGAGCAATTTCCCTCATTATTTTTTAAACTTAAGATTTACACTATTCTGTTAAAGAAGTTATCACCTGATTGGCAATCAATATTGCCATTAATACATTTAATCCAAAATATCAAGCAAATTGTGCGCCGTGAAAATTCTTAAATCATTCATTGCTGGTACATAACAAAGGCGGCTGGTTTTGGAGATATGAATATGATAAAATGACATGTAGAACTATTTTAAAAAATACACCTAACATCGTATCTATACAAAGATTGGTGGATGTTGACCAAACGTTGTAGATATACCCTTCATAATCTCAGTGGGTTCCTTATTGAGAAACAGTATCCCACTGAGGAACCGGATCCCATCGGAAAACGGGATGGTTACCAAAATTATTATGAATGTGGTTTACGTAAGGGGGAGGGGGGAGGGAGTGATAACATTTTAATTGTTTTTTGAAAGGGATTATTGCTTTACGTACTCTAAAAATATGTTGTTAACTAAATGGCTGTTAAGGTTTTTTTTTCTTTTTGCTATCCCTGGAAACACAAGGTGTATTGGCTATAGAGAAGGGACCAACCGGAAACCGCTCCGGACATTCACCTTGGCCGGATATCGGGTTTTTCGGAACTATTCGCCTCGGCAAATAGTGCCCACGCAAACAAACCAAATATATAAAATACCTTAAAAATGCAATTTTGGAATTCGATTAATATCAAGATTAGTATACTTACAAATTGTTAAAAATATAAAAAAATGTAACATAATTATATAAATTAATAATTTCATTATATCATTATTATTCATGCAAACTTTTATAACGCGAAGCCTAAGCTTGGTGGTTTTCTCATAACACATATATTCGTATATATAATCAAAATATATACTATACTATGTCCGTTCGTAACGCTAGATTTTTGAAAGCACACCGCTAAAAAATAGCCTTGAAAAAAATAATGAAAAAAAAACACCAAAAAAACAAAAACAAACAAGGGAAAAAAAGCTATTTTCAAAAGTCGGCATAAAATTGTTCAATATGGAAAAGAGATTTCATTTTTCTCTCTTGGTCTCTATATTTTCTGATTATTTACTATGCGGCTTTCAGGCAAAAGAGACAATTACACAAACTGAAATATATCCATTTTGAAAACTTCCGTCATTTTTGACGGGTAATACACTAGTAACAAAATTAAGTCAAATTAAAGTAGATATATTAACTAAAATTAGCCACGATTAACAGTTACAAAATAAGTAAGTAACATATTAACAAGAAAAACCAAATTTACAAGTTATATATAATGAATTTATTGATTTAAATTTTAATAAATTAATAATTATCCATTCTTCTGACCATAATATCATTGCATGAAGAGTGTAGACGGTGGTAAAGTAAACAATAAATAAAACAAACCCGTAAAAACAAAGTTTTTGACTATAAATCCCGTATATCTGAGACATAACTAAAAGTATTGAGTATGTTCAAACGCGACAAACGTTTACAGACTGAATCATTCTTAACTCCCCTTTGCTTTATAACCCGGGGGTGGGGGTGGGAGAGGGGAAAGCTCGTATAGAGATAAACTAAAAATGCATTAATTTAATTACGGTACGTTCGATCGATCTGAAATTTTGATACGATGCATTGTTAGGTAACACGAGACTATGTGCAAAATTTCAGCTCGATAGCAGCACGGGAAGTGGGTCATTTTTTACTTTTGTTTTTCCGCGTGCCCGACCAAGACAGAGACGGCGGTGAAGTTAATATACGGGATTTAATTAATCAACCCGTAAAAACAAAGTTTTTGACTATAAATCACTCATATATGAGCCCTAACTAAAAGTATTGTTTATGTTCAATATAATACGCACCACGCAACAGACCGTGACAGACCCCCCGAGACATCGACGGCTGGAGTGAAACCAGTGAGCCGTGGAGGTCAACTCTAGCAGACGACTAAACACGCTATATATATAGATGAACTAAAAATGCATAAACTTAATAACTGTTCATTCGATCGATTTGAAATTTTGATACGATGCATTGTTAGATGACACGAGTCTATGTGCAAAATTTCAGCTCGATAGCATCACGGGAAGTGTGTCATTTTTTACTTTTGTTTTTCTGCCAGCCCAAGACAGAGACGGCGGTGAAGTTAATATAAGGTGATTTTAAAAAGTAATAAAAACTCCATTGAGTATTTAAAGGCAGTTTCCAACATTTTTATTCAAGTGAAATCATTCTAGATATTACATTAAAAGTCATTTCAAATCAGTAATTCAGAAACTAAACAAAATATGACGTCATATCCCCTCACGCTACATCACAACAAGAATGTGTCAATATAATGCGCAACAGTTTAACATTAAGATTCACTATCATTCTAGATTAAATTAAAAGTCATTTCAAATCAATAATTTTGAAACTAAACAACACAATTGCTTTAAAAAAAACTGCTTCTAAAATTACCGGAGTCGAACGGAAAGACATTTTTTCAAAAATTCCTTCTCCAACATCGTTCTAAATATTATTAGCTATCGTTTGGCGTTTATTTCAACCCGATAGGTGTTATAATTGGCGAGAAATTGACAAAATACTGATATGTTTTTCGTTTTATAGGATTTTCCAGGAAATTCAGTAAATCTTTTCGGTATTATTTTTTTTTGGCCCTTGCACATCCTTGAGACCTCCTTTACATATTTGCAAAAGACCCGAACCCTCTATCTGGTATGGTTCACATGGAGTTGCAGGATCAAGCTCTACATACATTTCAAATATATAAACGCAATTTTTCCCCATGGGAAATTGCGTAAAAAATACAGTCTATAATAATTTAATAAATCAAATTGAATGCCTGAAAATAAATTTTATTGGTAGAAAACGTGTAAGCTAAATACAAGGCGGTTATGGTTTTGCGAAATAAAGCAACCGCCAATCGTTTTCAAAACCGAAATTAATTCGGATTTCCGATTTTCGTTTAACAACCCTAGTACTCGGATTCGAACCCGGATCCGGTAAATAGTACATATAACTATACGGATTTGGTACCCGGTAGAAAATGTCTACCAGGTTCATCCCTACTATAGAGTAACACAATACTAAAAGATTGGCTTATAAAGCTCCTCTTATTAATGAAATGCATAAAGGGGCCGTCCATAAATGACGTCACGCGATTTTGGCCGATCTTTCACTTCCCTCGTCCCTCCTCTTTCACTCGTCACGCGTCGTCACAAAAACTTAGACCCCCCTCAATATGACGTCACAGAGCTTTGCTTTCCCCCCCCCCATAAAAGCCATATTTTCTATTTGAAAAATAAAACATGTTTCAAATCACATTATTGTCATTTTAGTATGTATTTAGAGTAAGGTTGCACTCTAATATCGTAACACGCGTGAAGCCATGTAAAAATAAATAAAATAATTTGCACGAAATCAAATATTTAAGTAGAACTTTTATTTAAAGTTGACGTGACGTCACATTTTCCCCCTCGTCACAAATCGTCACAAATGTGTGGACCCCTAGGTGAGTGACGTCATTTGTGGACGACTCTAAAGTAATTTCCCCACAAGGCCAATTGGGTTTTTCGATTTAGGATAATTAAAATTTTTGAAGTCAGCATTCATTTTTGTTTTACGTCGAGTGTAAGTGGCTTGCGGGGAGCGGGGGGGGGGCTTAATAATGGGGAGATTGTAAACACGGGCGTCTTGAAATCTGCTTAATTTCAATCCATTTATATTAAAACTGAACGAGGTGCGACAAGATGGCCGTTCGAAATAATCTCCGCCGGGCGAAGAAGATGAAATAGGGGCGAGAAATCTTAGAGTAAAACCCTGCCTTCAGCCACATTCTCTCCCTTGGTCGACCAGCCTCCCCAATCATCGAATAGACCAGATTTCTTTTTTCCCGCGCCATTTTCCCACCAGGTCCCGCACCATTTCCCATTAAAGGGATATCGTGTGGTCGCGCGCCTTTGGCTGACTGCTGATTTAAATTAAACAGGACTTTCACTTTAAATTTCCATTAAGGGATCTTTAAGGTCCCGTATTTTGTTCTATGCCGGGATGAAAAGAAATGTCCCGGCCCGAGCGGTCCACGAGGGTCAGCTCCCCGGAATGACAAGCTAATAACCAGATGAACAGGACAATGCAATCTTTTCTATTAATCTGGTCAAGTCATTAACTCTCTACGGGGCGGTGGGGAACTGTTCAACACGAATTCAATGATAAATTTAACGGTGATGAAACATTGATTCCATCAGCTAACGACCCATGTGTGTGTGTCCCCGATTGTGTCTGTTTTTGTGGGCATAGGTTTGTATAAGTCTATAGTTTTATGTGTCTGTTTTTACGAGTCTATGTTTTACGAGTCTGTTTGTGTGAGTCTGTGTTTGTGTGAGTCTGTGTTTGTGTGAGTCTGTGTTTGTGTGAGTCTGTGTTTGTGTGAGTCTGTGTTTGTACGAGTCTGTGTTTGTGTGAGTCTGTGTTTGTGTGAGCCTGTGTTTGTGTGAGCCTGTGTTTGTGTGAGTCTGTGTTTGTGTGAGTCTGTGTTTGTGTGAGTCTGTGTTTGTACGAGTCTGTGTTTGTGTGAGTCTGTGTTTGTACGAGTCTGTGTTTGTGTGAGTCTGTGTTTGTGTGAGCCTGTGTTTGTGTGAGCCTGTGTTTGTGTGAGTCTGTGTTTGTGTGAGCCTGTGTTTGTGTGAGTCTGTGTTTGTGAGTCTGTGTTTGTGTGAGTCTGTGTTTGTGTGAGTCTGTGTTTGTGTGAGCCTGTGTTTGTGTGAGCCTGTGTTTGTGTGAGTCTGTGTTTGTGTGAGTCTGTGTTTGTACGAGTCTGTGTTTGTGTATGTCTGTGTTTGTACGAGTCTGTGTTTGTGTGAGTCTGTGTTTGTGTGAGCCTGTGTTTGTGTGAGTCTGTGTTTGTGTGAGTCTGTGTTTGTGTGAGCCTGTGTTTGTGTGAGTCTGTGTTTGTGAGTCTGTGTTTGTGTGAGTCTGTGTTTGTGTGAGTCTGTGTTTGTGTGAGTCTGTGTTTGTGTGAGCCTGTGTTTGTGTGAGCCTGTGTTTGTGTGAGTCTGTGTTTGTGTGAGTCTGTGTTTTTACGAGTCTATGTTTGTGTATGTCTGTGTTTGTGTGAGCCTGTGTTTGTGTGAGCCTGTGTTTGTGTGAGCCTGTGTTTGTGTAAGTCTGTGTTTGTACGAGTCTGTGTTTGTACGAGTCTGTGTTTGTGTGAGCCTGTGTTTGTGTGAACCTGTGCTTGTATGAATCTGTGTTTGTGTATGTCTGTGTTTGTGTGAGTCTGTGTTTGTGTATGTCCGTGTATGTGAGCACCAACACAAGACGTCTCCTAGCTAACATCCTCCAGCAATACGAATAGATTCACTTAACTATCACCAGCTGTAGTCACTCCGGGTTTGGCAGAACACAATGCACGGATACGTTGACTGGACAATCATCCCGCTGAAACGAGTTTTCTGCCTGGTCAGTGAGGTGTCTTAAAGAAACAGACCACGCGGATCCTCCAGTAGATTATAACAGTATTAGTTATTGATTTGTCTGATAACCCAGAGCAAGAATCCAGATCGGCTCAGACAGACAATTACCTCACAATAATCACCTCACGTGTCTATGATCACTCCCCCCCCCCGCAACTCTCCTCCACACGCACCATCACCGGCGCCGTTAACTATCTATTTGTTCTTACCGCATAGCATCTCCCAAAAAATAGATGAAAAGATGAGATCGTTGCTTGAAGTTTATATTGAAGACATGAGATAAGGGGCGAGACATTATTGGTCGTAGATAAGTGTAGAACAAGAACACCAGGAGTTCTCTTCGACTTCTTTTTTTAAAGATTGTTTTTAATGTTTAGTAATCCTCAACTGACTATATTTATTTCTACACTAGGGGTTGTAGGGCGCCTATGGCGCCCACGCAGGCTTTAGGGCGCCTAAGGCGCCCACTTTTTTTGTCAAAATCCCAAGTAACTTATCCTTGTTTGATAAATACGAAATATTAAAATTCCTGAAATGTATACAAATCATTTTATAATTATAAATCCTCAAATCCTATTTTTACATCGTTCCCTTTTCCAAAATTAAGATATGAGCTAAAACAATTACGTCATATAATATTTTTTTACAGCGCGTCTTTACTTTGTAATTAATTTGCACACTTTTTGATGCACACCTTGTATTAAATATAAGATCAAGCAATGACGTCATATTAAATATTTTTACAGCGCTAATCACCACACGATTTTTCAACTGCTATAGACTGTTGTACATCGTTCCTCAGCGTTCCACATCCAGCCAGCCAGTGAGTGACTTGGGCTTTTATATTTCTACATGTTTTTCTTAATATATTTCTTTCTTTCTATACATAATTATTTATATAATTGTAAATTCTTTTACTAATAAGATCGTATTTGCATCGATTGGAGGTGAGATCCAAGCAAACGCCAATTTTAGTTTAAAAACTGAAAGTGAAAGTCGTGTTTCTTTTAAATTTTATTTCACATTTAAATAATTATCTTCGTTTGACAGATCAAAGATATGTTTAAATTAGAAAGAAAGATATATGTGATACAATTAATAACTGGTTATTAATAAATAAAAAGTAAGTATTATAATTATATTAAATAGTTTTTAATGTCATATATCCATTCGATAATTTCCTTTTATTCATAATTTTCTCTCCCTTGAAGATTTTTAAAAAAAACTTTTAAATTATATTATTTACTTACATGCCTTTCTATTATATTATTTACTTACATGCCTTCTTATTATATTATTTACTTACATGCCTTTCTATTATATTATTTACTTACATGCCTTTCTATTATATTATTTACTAACATGCCTTTCTATTATATTATTTACTTACATGCCTTTCTATTTTATTATTTACTTACATGCCTTTCTATACCATAGCTAAGAATATTTTGAAAGTTGTCTTTATTTGGCTAGGGAAATGAAGCAGTTCCCGGCCGATTTTCTCAGTACTGGTGCCAGGGGTCAGGGGTCACAGACAGGAAAACATCGACATAGACACGTAAGTACTGTGGCTACTTTCACAGTCAAAACAGAACTGCTCGTCATTTCAGGAATTGTCTTGTCAGTCAGTGTCTTTCAAATTTTTTACTTTGGTGCCAACTCAAGTGAGGCTGTCTTGTATTAGTAATTAGTGCCATCTCATTGGCAGGTGAAATAAATGCATGCGGTGGTTCTATGTCAGTAGAGGCTAGTGCATAATAATCCAAATGTTACCTACCGTATTGTATAAGACACTAGCATCTTACAGCACACAGCCATGTGATAGCACACAGCCGTCTGGTAGCACACAGCCATCTGGTAGCACACAGCCATCTGGTAGCACACAGCCATGTGGTAGCACACAGCCATGTGGTAGCACACAGCCGTCTGGTAGCACACAGCCATGTGGTAGCACACAGCCATCTGGTAGCACACAGCCATGTGGTAGCACACAGCCATCTGTAGCACACAGCCATGTGGTAGCACACAGCCATCTGGTAGCACACAGCCATCTGGTAGCACACAGCCATGTGGTAGCACACAGCCATCTGGTAGCACAAAGCCATCTGGTAGCACACAGCCATCTGGTAGCACATAGCCATGTGGTAGCACACAGCCATCTGGTAGCACAAAGCCATCTGGTAGCACACAGCCATGTGGTAGCACACAGCCATGTGGTAGCACACAGCCATCTGGTAGCACACAGCCATGTGGTAGCGCGCAGCCATCTGGTAGCACACAGCCATCTGGTAGCACACAGCCATGTTGTTCACGTACCAGACTAACCTCTAATAGAACACAGCCATATAGTGAGTACCCAGCTATGACTACTTCGGTCGTGGTATACGCTCATTCCTTCTCATTATTTTGTTTATCAGCTATTAAAATGCGATGCAACTCACTTTCCATATAGAGTAGTTTCCCCTTTTAATCTCCCCTCTCTGTCGTGCTTTGATTGCTGTTTTTGAACTCATCCTACCAAGAGTTGTTCGCCTTGAGCTAACACCGTAGTGTTGGATGCAGCACCGCTAGGAACCGGCTTAATTATGATAGTACGAGCAACAAAGCCCGTCCAAGGACGTTCCGCCGCCGTTCGGTGGCATGTTGTAACTCCACTCAAACAGCCATCTCGACCGGCATTACATGTGCATCGCGTCAAAAATACTATTCATTATAGTTAAAATAAATAACTCGTAAAAACAGAGCTTTTTGATATAAATCCCAACGCGCATAACTCAAAATAAATTCTTGGAAGAAATATTGCACCAACAATAACTCGTGTTGAACGCCCGCGTAAATGGCGTAAACGTGTTCATTATGATTGGCTGTAGGAGTCATATGTGTTTGAGGGACCAATCGCTATAGATGACCGGACGGAAAGGACAGAAACTTGCCTTTTATCATATAGGATAGCTTATACAACCATCACTGGATTCACCGTTTCGTTGTGGCTTTTTTATGGAGTCAAGCACAACCTATTAGGACTAGCGCCAGCTTATTCGCTGTAATCATAAATAATTGGATTGTTTGGAGTGGCCAGCATTGTTTGGAGTGGCCAGCAATGTTTGGAGTGGCCAGCAATGTTTGGAGTGGCCAGCAATGTTTGGAGTGGCCAGCAATGTTTGGAGTGGCCAGCAATGTTTGGAGTGGCCAGCAATGTTTGGAGTGGCCAGCGATGTTTGGAGTGGCCAGCAATGTTTGGAGTGACCAGCAATGTTTGGAGTGGCCAGCAATGTTTGGAGTGGCCAGCGATGTTTGGAGTGGCCAGCAATGTTTGGAGTGGCCAGCAATGTTTGGAGTGGCCAGCAATGTTTGGAGTGGCCAGCAATGTTTGGAGTGGCCAGCAATGTTTGGAGTGGCCAGCAATGTTTGGAGTGGCCAGCAATGTTTGGAGTGGCCAGCAATGTTTGGAGTGGCCAGCGATGTTTGGAGTGGCCAGCAATGTTTGGAGTGGCCAGCGATGTTTGGAGTGGCCAGCGATGTTTGGAGTGGCCAGCAATGTTTGGAGTGGCCAGCAATGTTTGGAGTGGCCAGCGATGTTTGGAGTGGCCAGCAATGTTTGGAGTGGCCAGCAATGTTTGGAGTGGCCAGCGATGTTTGGAGTGGCCAGCAATGTTTGGAGTGGCCAGCAATGTTTGGAGTGGCCAGCAATGTTTGGAGTGGCCAGCGATGTTTGGAGTGGCCAGCAATGTTTGGAGTGGCCAGCGATGTTTGGAGTGGCCAGCAATGTTTGGAGTGGCCAGCGATGTTTGGAGTGGCCAGCAATGTTTGGAGTGGCCAGCAATGTTTGGAGTGGCCAGCGATGTTTGGAGTGGCCAGCAATGTTTGGAGTGGCCAGCAATGTTTGGAGTGGCCAGCAATGTTTGGAGTGGCCAGCAATGTTTGGAGTGGCCAGCAATGTTTGGAGTGGCCAGCGATGTTTGGAGTGGCCAGCAATGTTTGGAGTGGCCAGCAATGTTTGGAGTGGCCAGCAATGTTTGGAGTGGCCAGCAATGTTTGGAGTGGCCAGCAATGTTTGGAGTGGCCAGCGATGTTTGGAGTGGCCAGCAATGTTTGGAGTGGCCAGCAATGTTTGGAGTGGCCAGCGATGTTTGGAGTGGCCAGCAATGTTTGGAGTGGCCAGCAATGTTTGGAGTGGCCAGCAATGTTTGGAGTGGCCAGCAATGTTTGGAGTGGCCAGCAATGTTTGGAGTGGCCAGCGATGTTTGGAGTGGCCAGCAATGTTTGGAGTGGCCAGCAATGTTTGGAGTGGCCAGCGATGTTTGGAGTGGCCAGCAATGTTTGGAGTGGCCAGCAATGTTTGGAGTGGCCAGCAATGTTTGGAGTGGCCAGCGATGTTTGGAGTGGCCAGCAATGTTTGGAGTGGCCAGCAATGTTTGGAGTGGCCAGCAATGTTTGGAGTGGCCAGCAATGTTTGGAGTGGCCAGCAATGTTTGGAGTGGCCAGCGATGTTTGGAGTGGCCAGCAATGTTTGGAGTGGCCAGCAATGTTTGGAGTGGCCAGCAATGTTTGGAGTGGCCAGCAATGTTTGGAGTGGCCAGCGATGTTTGGAGTGGCCAGCAATGTTTGGAGTGGCCAGCAATGTTTGGAGTGGCCAGCAATGTTTGGAGTGGCCAGCAATGTTTGGAGTGGCCAGCAATGTTTGGAGTGGCCAGCGATGTTTGGAGTGGCCAGCAATGTTTGGAGTGGCCAGCGATGTTTGGAGTGGCCAGCAATGTTTGGAGTGGCCAGCAATGTTTGGAGTGGCCAGCAATGTTTGGAGTGGCCAGCAATGTTTGGAGTGGCCAGCAATGTTTGGAGTGGCCAGCAATGTTTGGAGTGGCCAGCGATGTTTGGAGTGGCCAGCGATGTTTGGAGTGGCCAGCGATGTTTGGAGTGGCCAGCGATGTTTGGAGTGGCCAGCGATGTTTGGAGTGGCCAGCAATGTTTGGAGTGGCCAGCAATGTTTGGAGTGGCCAGCAATGTTTGGAGCAGATCTGCGCTCAGTAGACTCTGTAGTCAATACGTTTCAAGGTTATGGCATGCTTTCTAAATAATAAAACCACTCCCTTCACCCACCCCACCGTCCGTTCTCGTCGGAACGTATCCAAAAGGTCAAGAATTGAGGTCATGAGTTGAGGTCATGAGTTGAGGTCATGAGTTGAGGTCATGAGTTGAGGTCATGAGTTGAGGTCATGAGTTGGGGTCATGAGTTGAGGTCATGAGTTGAGGTCATGAGTTGTGGTGAGGTCATGAGTTGAGGTCATGAGTTGAGGTCATGAGTTGAGGTCATGAGTTGAGGTCATTGTCCTGACCATCTATTGACTATTTAAATAAAGAATCCTGCTTGCTGTGGGTGGGGGGGCTGCGGTGGCCAGTAAGGCTGGACTGGCGCTAACAATATCACAATAGGTAATAGGCCAGTAACAGTTTAGGAACCCAAGGCAAGAATCATTGTCTTCATACTTAATTGTGGGAATGATTGCTTCCACACCCCACCTAACTTTTTGACATGCTGCCATCAGTGAGTGTGAAGAAAAACGAATACAGCATTGAAAGTCTGCATTTTGTTTAACAAGACTATACTCAAAGTTTGGCATTATATGTACGTGTAGTTTTCTGTACCGGTAAACTTGTGTTGTTTTTTAAATTTTATTTTTGTTTTCTTTTGTTGTTTTTTAAAATTGTTTTTTTTATAATTATTTTTTATTCTATTTTTAAACCGCCACTTCATGTTACGTAGTATCTACAGGGGATACCAAGCCGTAGACATTTACACAGAAGATCTCTCTAACCAACCAGTCACAGTATTGCCAAGCCGTAGACATTTACACAGAAGATCTCTCTAACCAACCAGTCACAGTATTGCCAAGCCGTAGACATTTACACAGAAGATCTCTCTAACCAACCAGTCACAGTATTGCCAAGCCGTAGACATTTACACAGAAGACCTCTCTAACCAACCAGTCACAGTATTGCCAAGCTGTTTGACATCCACGAATGAAACCGAAGAGATATCGATGTAAGGTACAAGGTAAGGAGGCAGATCTGGGGGAAGGTGAGGGGGGAAAGGTGTGGAGGCAGGTGAGGTGATAGCTTTGATCTTACATTAGGTGGCTTTCGATCATATCTGGTGAACACGGTCTAGAGTTAGCTAGGACACGGATCATTGAGTTCCCACCTTTGTGAGTTTCGCAACTGGTTTAATTATAGACAAAGGATCTCGGGTTTATAGATATATAAAAAAATTATATCGCGAATGATTTTTTAAAATTATAATTCTAAAGAAATTAATAAAATAATATAAAATTTCGTGAATTTAAGAAAAACTGTGTAGAAATTGAGAAGGTACTGAAAGTAGCCCAATAAATTGAATTTCAATGGCTTTATTTCTAATAGCATTTCCAGCTTTTCTGTCGGTACAGCGTTTTCCACATACTTCTTTCACAAAGCATCGATGAGGTATTTTTAGGGTAGGGGAGATGATCTAGACAAAATTTAAAACGTTCTCTCTAATTATGGTTCGTGTGAGCTTATCCTGCGTTAATACACGTTCTTTTTAAATCCCTTATATTAACTTCGCGGCCGTCTCTCTCTGTCTGTCTCTCTCTCATCATCTCATGGGCTCGGCGTGCGGAAAAACAGAAGTCAAAAATGACCCACTTCCAATGATCCGATCGAACTGAAATTTGGCACACGGACCCGTCTTACCTAACAATGCATCGTATCAAAATTTCAGATCGATCGAACGTACCGTAATTAAATTAATGCATTTTTAGTTTATCCTTATATGAGGTATGTAATTTAAAATCACGATTTGTTATTGTTTTTTTGCCACGTGAAAGTTTGAGCATTGAGGCGACCCAACGAAACGACGGTGCGCTTTTGTTTACATTTTACGTGTCACTCTGAGCTCGGTCAAGCGAATCGGTGACCAGACTTTTCCCCTCTCCCCCTCCCCCCACCCCTCCCCCCCCTAGGGTTATGAAGCAAACTTGTGTTAAGACAGATTCAGTCTGTAAATGTTTGAAAATAATCAATACTGTTAGTTATGTCTCATATATAAGGGATTTATAGTCAAAAACTTTGTTTTTACGGGTTTGTTTTTTAAATCCCTTATATTAACTTCGCGGCCGTCTCTGTCTGTCTCTCTCTCATCATCTCATGGGCTCGGCGGGCGGAAAAACAGAAGTCAAAAATGACCCACTTCCCATGATCCGATCGAACTGAAATTTGGCACACGGACCCGTCTGACCTAACAATGCACCGTATCAAAATTTCAGATCGATCGAACGTACCGTAATTAAATTAATGCATTTTTAGTTTATCCTTATATGAGGTATGTAATTTAAATTCACGATTTGTTATTGTTTTTTTGCCACGTGAAAGTTTGAGCATTGAGGCGACCCAACGAAACGACGGTGCGCTTTTGTTTACATTTTACGTGTCACTCTGAGCTCGGTCAAGCGAATCGGTGACCAGACTTTTCCCCTCTCCCCCTCCCACCCACCCCTCCCCCCCCTAGGGTTATGAAGCAAACTTGTGTTAAGACAGATTCAGTCTGTAAATGTTTGAAAATAATCAATACTGTTAGTTATGTCTCATATATAAGGGATTTATAGTCAAAAACTTTGTTTTTACGGGTTTGTTTTATTATTAAATCCCTTATATTAACTTCGCGGCCGTCTCTGTCTTGGGCTCGGCGGGCGGGCGGGCGGAAAAACAGAAGTAAAAAATGACCCACTTCCCATGATCCGATCGAACTGAAATTTGGCACACGGACCCGTCTGACCTAACAATGCATCGTATCAAAATTTCAGATCGATCGAACGTACCATAACTAAATTAATGCATTTTTAGTTTATCCTTATATGAGGTATGTAATTCAAAATTCACTGTTTGTTATTGTGTTTTTTCTGCCAGTTTCACGTGAGTTTGAGTTGACGCCGACCGTCGTGTTGACGCCGACCGTCGTGCCGACACCCCCTCACATCCCACCCCCATTTATTAAAGACAAGGGACATCACTCGGTGTCAGTCTGTAAATGTTTGAAAATAATCAATACTGTTAGTTATGTCTCATATATAAGGGATTTATAGTCAAAAACTTTGTTTTTACGGGTTTGTTTTATTATTAAAATGTCAAACAAGACAGTTGGCTAACTGCTGTAATTAGTTCGTCAAGATTAGCCTCATAACTTACAAGAGACGGGAAAAAAAACGATTTTTAAAGATATAATAGAAAACATCTACGCCAGATGGCATGGAAATCAATGCGGAAAAGACCAAGGTCATGGTAAATAGAGCATTCGCAAGAGAAATTCGGATTAGGAGTAAAAACTCGAAGAATATTATACATACTATCCGACGAAGGTTCAAAGCCAGAAGTTCTTGCTAGAGACGCCCAGTCAACCGAAGCGCTGAGTAAACTTAAACACACCTGGAAAAGCAAGAAAATAACTCTCCGATCAAAGATCCGGTTAAGGCGCTCTCTTGCGTCGTCGGTCTTGTTGTATAGATGTGAAGCCTGGACGCGCACAGTCGGTCTTGTTGTATAGATGTGAAGCCTGGACGCGCACAGTCGGTCTTGTTGTATAGATGTGAAGCCTGGACGCGCACAGTCGGTCTTGTTGTATAGATGTGAAGCCTGGACGCGCACAGTCGGTCTTGTTGTATAGATGTGAAGCCTGGACGCGCACAGTCGGTCTTGTTGTATAGATGTGAAGCCTGGACGCGCACAGTCGGTCTTGTTGTATAGATGTGAAGCCTGGACGCGCACAGTCGGTCTTGTTGTATAGATGTGAAGCCTGGACGCGCACAGTCGGTCTTGTTGTATAGATGTGAAGCCTGGACGCGCACAGTCGGTCTTGTTGTATAGATGTGAAGCCTGGACGCGCACAGTCGGTCTTGTTGTATAGATGTGAAGCCTGGACGCGCACAGTCGGTCTTGTATAGATGTGAAGCCTGGACGCGCACAGTCGGTCTTGTTGTATAGATGTGAAGCCTGGACGCGCACAGCGGACCACCAAAGAAGGATCAGTTCACTGGAAATGCGATGTTTCCTCAAGATATTGAACATCTCTCTACACGGAGCATATCACAAATAAAGCGGTCCCCGATAAAATAACTACTGTCATCGGACCATACGAGGACCTTCTCACCTCAATAATGAAAAAAGAAACTGAAATGGTATGAGCACGTTGCAAGATCTAGAGGCCTCGCAAAGACCATAATGCACGGCAAAGTCCAGGGAGGAAGAAAGAGAGGCAGGCAAAAGAAGAGATTGGGTGGGGGACATCAAGGAAAGGACCGGCCTGTCGTTCTCCCACTCCCAAAGGGCAGCACAGGACCAGGACAAATGGGCTGAAGCATTCAAACAGTCTGCGACGGTTCCCCGGTGGTTTAGAGATACAAAGAAGAAGAACATTGTAGTTAAGGTTGTAGAATACTAACTTAAAATAAAATGTGTACAAAGTACAATATATTGTGTTTTTAAGACCGATTCTACTGAAAACAATATCTTACAAATATATAACATCGACGACCACTTCTAGCGCCATACGTCAAACTAAAACTGCGCATCCTAAAGCAATGTGCCCAATGAGCACGTCTCCGTCATGTGTCCTATGATCACGTGTCAGTCATGTGCCCTATGATCACGTGTCAGTCATGTGCCCTATGATCACGTGTCAGTCATGTGCCTATGATCACGCCTCAGTCAACCCCCCTATGATCACGTCTTCAGTTCGTCTGCCCCATGTTTGAACATCAGCAGCTAGAGGTCTCTCTAAAGATCCACGAATGTTGACCATCGTTACCCGCTACCGTTTGTTGTGGACGGCGTTGAATACGTACTAATCAATAAAACAACATGTTGCGCCATAAGCTGAAGGTGTGTCGCGAGATGTGTGGCTGCATGTACACGGAGTATTCAACTAGAGAATAGTACACACCCCGAAATGACGCAGTTACACTATTTATTTAGTGGGCTGTACTGCAAGCCATAATCTCAGACATGCGTTAAGGGATCAAAACTATTGTGACTTGTGTCAGTGACACTTGAATCAGTGACACTTGTGTCAGTGACACTTGCGTCAGTGACACTTGTGTCAGTGACACTTGTGTCAGTGACACTTGCGTCAGTGACACTTGCATCAGTGACACTTGCGTCAGTGACACTTGTATCAGTGACACTTGTGTCAGTGACACTTGTATCAGTGACACTTGTATCAGTGACACTTGTATCAGTGGTGACACTTGTATCAGTGACACTTGTGTCAGTGACACTTGTGTCAGTGACACTTGTATCAGTGACACTTGTATCAGTGACACTTGTGTCAGTGACACTTGTGTCAGTGACACTTGTGTCAGTGACACTTGTTTCAGTGACACTTGTGTCAGTGACACTTGTGGCAGTGACACTTGCGTCAGTGACACTTGTATCAGTGACACTTGTGTCAGTGACACTTGTATCAGTGTGTTGAGATATCGTAATATGTAATATGGTCTTTTTGAATAAAAGGGCCAGACAACATAGTTTAACTGTCATAGTCCCTCTACTTCTAGTTTTAGTTAAGTTAAACACACATGTTAACCCTGGTTGATCCATCCATGTCGTTAAGGTCTAAGTTAACTTGACGTCACTCATAGTTCACAAGCTACTGAGATCAGCATTTCAGGTTGGCCGCTTGTGATGGATGACCTGAATATGACTCATTATCAAGATACACAAGTCTCAGTCAAACCAAAGCAACAAAAATAAAATGTTTCAAAAGATCCAATTTTAATTTATACGCTGTATTAGACTTTTATTTTATTTATTTAATTTTTGAAATTTTAATTTTTTAAAATAAAATCAGCACATTTGGTGAGCAAGATATTTTAACGGAAATTTAAGAATTGATGAAATAAATCTGCGGTATAAAATGTATTTTTATGTTAATTTATGGGGTACATTCGCTTGATTGCAAACGGAGTTTTGTGCGTGCCTACTCTTATCTAGTTTGGTGCATAAACATGGTTTCTAAACTCTACTGCTGTTTGTTGAGTAGGCCTTATTCAAACAGACTCGGTAATGTATTTTTAAAAACAAAAAAAAGTACAGGCATAATTTCTTTCCTCTGAATGTATAGTCGTCCAATCCATGTTTACATAACGTAATCAAAACAACAACCAATGACAAGAGAATTCGGATTTTTTTTTATTTCTAAGCATAACTTCGACTTGTGCTCGATTGCATGTGCGTTACAAAAGTACGCATGCATTTTACAATGTTTGAATTATTTTCAACTTTTTTTTATTTATTTATTTTATATTTTAACAATTATAAACTCCATATATCAATCCGTCCCATACTTGGGCGATGGCAGGCCGAATCATATCGTGCTAAGCTCAAATATAATCTTGTCAATCCTGCCAATTAATATCCCCAGTTTCTTCAACTCTAAGTCCCCGGATTTAAACTGGGGGTGTTGAGTGCTACTCTCTAAATGACACTTGGCGTCGCCGAGTAATCCCTCGGCTTTAGAAACATAAATGTCCCAGAGGCTAATCATTAAGTAATTACCCATAAGTTGCCATGGCAACATACAAACGAATCTGCCATCAGGACATGGACAGAACAACGTTGTCGAGGCTGATTGAAAGCAAACGTACTGCACCACCACCCCCCCTCTCCCCCACCTCCTTCCCCATCCCACTGGTGATCAACGTATCTCGGCCGTTATCGGAGAATGAAGCCCACAGGGACGAGCTAAAGAGGAAATAACGGAAAACACGAGGAAAACGAGGAAATCGTGGTAAAGCCGTTGAACCCCATGTTGCAGTTGTCTTCATCAGACAACGTGGGTTAACATCTCTTGTGTATTGCAATCAGTTGGAGTGCCAATAGTGTGCTCTGTGCCCATGGTACAGTCGAGCTCAGCTTTTCCCCACACAGTACAATCAAACTCAGTTTTTCCAACACACAGTACAATCAAACTCAGCTTTTCCCCACACAGTACAATCAAACTCAGTTTTTCCCCACACAGTACAATCAAACTCAGCTTTTCCTCACACAGTACAATCAAACTTAGCTTTTCCAACACACAGTAAAATCAAACTCAGCTTTTCCAACACACAGTACAATCAAACGCAGCTTTTCCAACACACAGTACAATCAAACCAGCTTTTCCACACACAGTACAATCAAACTCAGTTTTTCCAACACACATAGTACAATCAAACGCAGCTTTTCCAACACACAGTACAATAAATTCCCACTCAATTAAACTGAGTTTTACCAAAACATGGTGCGATTTTTCTATGTCGTCACACTCTCTCGATGATTTGGGAAGACTGTTCCATAACTTTGGAGCAGAGGATTAGAAATAGCGCAATCCAAGGGACTTCTTCCTATACATATATGTATATATACGCGTTTCAGTTTAGATAGACGTTAAACAAGTTGTGCTAGGCTAACCGTCGTTTACATTCCTCTAAATCTGCGTGAGTTTTACTAATTGAATATATTTTAAATCATAACATCCCTCAACTGTTTGCGAGGAGCTTCTTGTATAATATTTCACATCTAGAGTCTAGAGAAGGGGTCACCAAACTAAGGCCCGCGTTTCGCCCGGCCCGCGACCGGTAATAAACTGATGAATGTGCTTGATAGAACATTTGGCAGACGAAACGTTTTCATACAAATTAAATATTAAATTTAGTATACTAGATCATCACACGTGCGGGAAAATTCAGGATTCTTTGTGCCTTTAATGTACTATTTTCTATTTTCAGTTATTTTATTTACATTTTTTGTGCGTGCATGTGCAGACTAAGTGTAATATAAATATCTTTTTGATTAAGTTAACCTTCTTTGATAAAAAATTAAACAAATAAATATGTTATTTGTCTCGATTACACTAAAGGCTAAACTTAAAATTATTTTTTCATCTAGAATGGTTATGCGACCCGCGCTTGTCATTTTGTCAGCCATGCGGCCCGCCGTGAAAAAAGTTTGGAGATCCTTGGACAAAGTCATTGTTACATGTTTCAATCAACTCAAATTTCACATATGTGTAACATTAAAATAGACGAGTATTACAATTGTAAAATATATGTTACGGTATAGTTGTTATCAAGGTTTATTCTATGATAAAAGGCAACTTCACTGACTTTTATACGATTGAACAGCTCTGAAAAGTTGACAACTTATACTGAAAACCGGATGCTATAGCGTTTCTAATAGTAGGGTTTCTATTAATAGTTTCCACCATAATAAACAAGTCCCATAGACGGAAGTTGAATGCGCTTTTATTTTTATTAGTAACTAGCGTATCACCCGTCAAAAATGACGGAATTTTTCAGCTGAAATCTATTTATTTTATTTTAAAATGCACTTTTTTTTAGGGCGCCTACGGCGCCGACCTTTTTCAAAAGCCCAACTAACTTGTCCTTGTTTGATAAATACGAAATATTAAACTTTCTGAAATGTACACAAAGTATTTTATAATAGGGGTTGTAGTCTGAGGCGCCTATGGCGCCCCCTTTGTTTTTTGATTTTATAATTAACCATCATCAAATCCTCTTTTTACATTGATCCCTTTCCCAAAATTAAAATATGAGCGATAGCAATGACGTCATATATTATTTTTTTACAGCGCATCTTTAATTTGCACACCTTTTGATGCATTGGTGCAGTAATTTGGTTTTCCCTGCTTTCTAAAATTAGTAGCGTCAGGACTGACAGACACTTCTTGCGTGACAATTGCAAATTACATAGTTTAATAACAATTCAACACAAATTTAAGCAAATAAAATCTATAATAAATTTTTAACAAATCAAGTTGTTAAGTCGTAAAGATATCTTTAAGAACGAGACGTAAAGTCAAAAGTTTGTCATGTGACACATACATTTTTGTTCAATGTCACGCGGTTCGTGTGTCACGTGGACCAGCAGTTGGAAATCGTGACGTCATAAACCACGTGACACACTACTGGATGGTGCACTCGTTGAGTAAACGAGCGACAGGCCAAAAGTGTATTACAGCAAAAAGCTCATTTCAGTTTTGACAGAAAGGAATCATTTATTCAGCAGTTGGGATTCATGTTAGCTCAAAGGTCATCTTTAAGGTTCTCTAATCCATCGCCATGAGAGATTCCTGTCTGAGGTCTTGTGAAAGCATGTACCGGTGATAAGTTCCATCGACCTGCGTGGTACTTTCGCTAACGTTTGGGGGGAGTTTTAGTGGTCAAGAACCGTGGTACAACTGAAGAACTTGTTACATAAGTAGTTTTAGTGGTCAAGAACCGTTGTACAACTGAAGAACTTGTTACATAAGTAGTTTTAGTGGTCAAGAATCGTTGTACAACTGAAGAACTTGTTACATAAGTAGTTGTAGTGGTCAAGAACCGTGGTACAACTGAAGAACTTGTTACATACGTACCTGTAGTGGTCAAGAACCGTGGTACATCTGAAGAACATTTTGGTTGATATTTGTGGACTGTCTCTTTCAAATACCACATAACCAACTACCTAAACACACCAGAATGTTAACAGTACTTGGTTCAAGTGATAACCAACTACCTAAACACACCAGCATGTTAACAGTACTTGGTTCAAGTGATAACCAACTACCCTAAACACACCAGCATGTTAACAGTACTTGGTTCAAGTGATAACTAACTACCTAAACACACCAGCATGTTAACAGTACTTGGTTCAAGTGATAACGAACTACCTAAACACACCAGCATGTTAACAGTACTTGGTTCAAGTGATAACCAACTACCTAAACACACCAGCATGTTAACAGTACTTGGTTCAAGTGATAACCAACTACCCTAAACACACCAGCATGTTAAAACAGTACTTGGTTCATGTAACGAACCTTTCCTTACACTGACAATGTATCGTAATACTTGCCGATGGCTGTCATCTTCTGCTATCGACGTTGGGCGGAAATTCGCCGTTCGATTAATCGTTAATATAAAATTGGATCGTTAAAAATAATGAGTTTATATTTATTTTTATGACATAAAATAGATTTTTAAAATATTTATTTTTAGTTTTCGTCTTGCACGAAAATGGGTTGGAAATAGAGACGAGAATTTCAAGGACAGAGAAAAATCCGTGCAGTTTCGGACAAAAGTGGCTGATTTCATGTTAAGTATTCACGCAGCTCTTATGGTAAAGTCTGCCCACATCGGACCAAATTGGCCATCCATTGCAAGGGTCATTCAATGAATGAACAGGAAATCAGCTAGTGGCGGACGCTCTCCAGTTCCAGAACTCCTCGCGCCATGACTAAATTAGCTGCCAGGGGAAGACGTCGATGTTTCCCCTAACAACAGAAGTAACGAAGTCTTATGTCAGTGTTTTAGCTTTAAAAATAACCGGCCATAGGTTACGAAAAATATTCTCCTTAAATTCAGGCAGTTGCTACCAGAATAAAATGTACACTATCACTCCTACACACGGGTTCATTGAGTAGTAATTTTTTTTTAAGTAAAAAAAACACACAAGTTCTTGACTATAAATTATAAATCCTTTAAATTATATACGAGACATAACTAAAAGAATGTTCATTATAATACGCATCGCACGACAATAAAAAAAATCTAAAATTCTAGCTATGTCTTAAATATATAAAGGACTTATAGTTTACTTCTACAGTCTGCCTGCTAAATTTCAGCTCCATTTGATCACAGGAAAAGGGTTGTAAAAACATGTTCAACAAAGTGCGCACCGCGAGACAGATTAGAAATTAATACCATTTACATTTACAGATCGGGAATACATTTTTAACAAGTTTAGTCAATATAATACGCACCGCACAGCGCAACAGGAAAGTATTAAAAAGGTCTTTCAAAATAATACGCATCGCGACAGTCTAGCACAGGGGTTCCTAACCAGTGGTGCATGCACCCCCAAGGGGTGCATGAGCAGGTTCCAGGGGGTGCATGAGCCATTCAGAGGGGGGGGAGGGGGAAAGAGGAAGAAAAAAAAGAAGAAGGGAAAAAAAAGAAATAAAAACTGAAAATGTAAACCATAAGCAAGGCATGCCGCGTTAAAGGCCCCCAGATACAACCTTTTTGATACTCGTTCTCGCATCGTTCTGCGCATATCGAAAATTGACGGAAAATTTGTTGGTAAAATGAACGGTTCGCTCTACGTGTTCCTCGGAATTTCGTGTTTTTACGTCATAGTTTTCTAAAAAATAATTTTATTTTGTCATCAAATACGTCAGATATATGTCTTCCGGTGACCCTCTAACTGTTTTGAGCGGATGTAAACGTTGGGATTTTTTTCCTTCACTTTTATTGCTCGGTACGTTGCAAAGGTCTTTAAAACTTTAATTGTAAGCCATTATTCGTCATTGAAACCTAAAATCTTGAGTTGAGCATCCAATTAATGGTAATTAAAAACACCAACTTCGTCAGTTAAAAATTTGCCTGTGACTGGTACAACTTTCTGATTGTCATCACCCCCTCAAAATCGTAAATAAATTTTTAAAAAATTTTAAAAAGGAAAAAAAAAGAGAGAGAGAGAGAGAGATCGAACACAAAAGCCCCAGTGCTTCCTCTGTGAAAAAATCCTGTGCAATGACAAAATGAAGCCTGTTAGACTCCGAGAGCATTTGGAGAAAGTCCATCCATCCTATTCCAGGGACAGTGTTGAGGTCTTCAAGCAGAAGAGAGCTCGCTTCTTGACCTCAGGTACCTTGCCCAAGCTTGGATTTTCTCTGTCACATAAACCTGCACTGGAGGCATCATTCAAGGTTGCATATCTTATTGCAAAGAACAAGAAGCCCCACACCATTGGAGAACTTTGGTGAAGCCTTGTGCTCTGGAGATGGTGGAACTGATGTGTGGTCACCAGCAGAGGAAGCAGGTTGAGAAAGTTCCTTTGTCCAATGACACTATTCATTATAGGGTTATTGACATGGCTGCAGACATTCTGGATCAAGTCTTGTGCGAGATGAGAAGCAGTCCTTTTCCATTTATCATGCAGCTGGATGAATCCACTGATGTAGCACAATGCAATCAGATTCTTGTATTTCTGAGATATGTTCTGAGTGGATTGCTGAAGGAGGAATTTCTCTTTTGTAAGCCACTCCTAGCTACTACCAAAGCTGCTGATGTGCTGCAGCTAGTCAGGGCATTCTTCACTGAAAACCAGTTTGGCTGGACTTTAAGAATTTCTTCAATTTTCACAGGTGGTGCTCCCTTTATGCTCGGTAATAAGTCAGGATTTTCAGCACTGGTAAAGAAAGAAGTTCCAGATATTGTCACTACACACTGTATCCTTCATCGTCAGGCCCTGGCATGCAAAACTCTACCTCCAACCTTGAAGTGACTTCTTTCTACTGCAGTCCAAGTTGTAAATTTTATCCGCTCACATGCCTTGAACCACTGCCTCTTCATGTTGTTCTTGTCATGGAGGTGTCACTCAGCATAAATTTTCGCTCTACCACACTTAGTATCTATAATACCCTTTTGCCTAAAAAACACTTAACTACTCCATCTCTATTATCCAATCCATACAATCCCCTACCCCTTAACATATCCCTAAATCATACCCCCCCAAAACAACAACATTCCACCCATTCATCACAACACCCCCAAATCCATCTAATCCCCAACACCTTCCCATCCCCTCCATCTTTCATACCATTCATACATCTCTCAATCCTCCAAACAACCCCCCTATCCCACAACCCCTCTCACTCCCCTACCCAATTCCAAACCACAATTCATCCTAATACCACAATTATCCTCCTTCCTCCATCTTTTCCCAAATCTCCCAAACCCCCAATCCCCTACAAATCTTTTACCAAACATACTCCCAATCCTTCCCTCAATTCATCCCCACCAAAAACAATATTCCCAATTTCCCCCCAATATCCCTATCCAAATCACCTATCTCACACTAAATTCCCTGTTGCCTATGGTCAAAACTGTTGTGTTCCTAAAATAAAAATAGTTTATTATGCATTTTCTGCAAGTTTTACGAGTGGGTGCATGAACTTTTTTTCGGCATCTGAATGGGTGCATGGACTCCAAAAGGTTAGGAACCACTGGTCTAGCAGTCTAGCACAAAAAATAACATGATACATATAGATAAATAGAGATAATCTAAAAATTCATTTATTTAATTACAGTACATGCGATCAATCTGAAATTTTGATAGATCATTTTTATAATCGGCACGAGTCTGCCTGCAAAATTTCAGCTCGCTAGCATACGAGGAAGTGGGTTAAAAATCGATCCAAAAATGTTTTTTTAGGCAAACAAGGCATCAAGCAACCAGACACCACGAGTTAATATAAAGGTTTTTAAAATGTACTCCATCAACCTTCCTTGCCAACACGCAGGTGGGTTTAAAAGTAAAATGTACTCAACTTTCCTTGCCACCACGCAGGTGGGTTTAAAAGTAAAATGTATTCCATCAACCTTCCTTGCCACCACGCAGGTGGGTTTTAAAGGAAAATGTATTCCATCAACCTTCCTTGCCACCACGCAGGTGGATTTAAAAGTAAAATGTATTCCATCAACCTTCCTTGCCAACACGCAGGTGGGTTTTAAAGTAAAATGTGCTGCAGCAACCTTCCTTGCCACCACGCAGGTGAATTTAAAAGTAAAATGTGCTGCAGCAACCTTCGCCATAGCTTGGTTAAAGGTAACATTTACTCCAGTATCCCTGTACGGAGGTGGTTTTAAATTAAAATTTACTCCAGTATCCCTTCACACAGATGGGTTTTAAATTTTAAAAAGTAAAGATTCCTGCAACATCCCAGCATGCAACTTTCCGTGTTGTTTGTCGTCATACCCACCCGACATTAAAACATGGAGGTTAGAGTACTTTCAGCGACTAATCAATAATTGACGTGAACCCTCGTGTCCAGCTCCCAGGAGATGAATGTCACAACGAGGCTCCGTCACCGCTGAAACCATCTGTTTGCAAAGAGTTGATCACTGGCACCACACGGGACCCCCCGGCCGGCCATCAAATCAAAGTCCGATTTGATAGCTAAATGGAACGACCGCAGTGTCTTGTCGCGTGGGAAATGGACCGTTTGTTACGACTTTCTACGTCAGAAGTGACGCCAGGGTTTCTGCACGAATAGAGGAGGAGGGGGTGGGACGAGATATTTTTTTCATGTAAAGATATTCTCTGTATTTATTGGTGGGGTTAACATTCGCATGTCTCGTTAAACTGTTAAACTGTTAAACTTAACGGTCTGCTGAAACGTTCCATCAATATTTAACAAACTGAATAGCATCCTAGCTTTTAGGGCGTTTGATAAGATACGTTAAAACAGATTCGATTCTCGTGTTAGAATACTATTAGTAGTATTAGCTAACAATGAGCAAGGTATTAAAAACACACGATTCTGTCCGAGGGAAAAGATGGACAATCATGACTGGGCATTAGTTAACAGATTTAGAAAGGGAATAGCTAGACAATCGTGATTAGGATCAAGTAAATCTAAACCGCTCTATACCAGGTGCAATACAGCTGAGCTGTTCTATACCTGGTGCAATACAGCTGAGCTGTTCTATACCAGGTGCAATACAGCTTAGCTGTTCTATACCTGGTTGCAATACAGCTGAGCTGTTCTATACCTGGTGCAATACAGCTTAGCTGTTTTATACCTGGTGCAATACAGCTGAGCTGTTCTATACCTGGTGCAATACAGTTGAGCTGTTCTATACCTGGTGCAATACTGCTGAGCTGTTCTATACCCGGTGCAATACAGCTGAGCTGTTCTATACCTGGTGCAATACAGCTGTTCTATACCAGGTGCAATACAGATGAGCTGTTCTATACCTGGTGCAATACAGCTGAGCTGTTCTATACCTGGTGCAATACAGCTGAGCTGTTCTATACCAGATGCAATACAGCTGAGCTATTCTATACCTGGTGCAATACAGCTGAGCTGTTCTATACCAGATGCAATACAGCTGAGCTATTCTATACCTGGTGCAATACAGCTGATCTTTTCAATACCTGGTGCAATACAGCTGATCTGTTCTATACCTGGTGCAATACAGCTGAGCTGTTCTATACCAGATGCAATACAGCTGAGCTGTTATATACCTGGTGCAATACAGCTGAGCTGTTCCATACCTGGTGCAATACAGCTGAGCTGTTCTATACCTGGTGCAATACAGCTGAGCTGTTCTATACCTGGTGCAATACAGCTGAGCTGTTCTATACCTGGTGCAATACAGTTGAGCTGATCACGCCTCAAGTTACTATCAAGTTAGCAGCCCTCCCCTCCCACAGAGGTGCCATTACCAGATCGATGGACGGTCCACTTTGAAGTGTCCACTGCTGACCACTTTCAGATCGTGAAATCAGTGGACATGACATTTCTTGACGGACGTGCTCTTCTTGAGACTGGCCCGTCAATATCGATTAGTGAGGCGGTTGGGGGGGTCAAGCAATTTTGGGGCTTTAGCCATTGGGCATTCGTGTGGTTTGATCACTGGTGCGTCGCGGTTGGGCGGTCTTTGTGGCTCGATCTATATTGATATTGGCCTTGGTCCTATCATTACGTTCAAAAGTTTTGACAATTGTAGGGAATCGGTTAACATTAATTGTAGGGTAAGATATTCATTTAAATGATTAATCATTCTGTGCGAAATTTTTCTTAACGGCCCCTTACTAAATAATGCGGACCATAATCATTATTGATTATTGTGGAGCATAGTTATAAAATGAGGATTATACTTAAACATCGTGTCAACCAATGTTGACAATAGTTAGCTTTTGTCGGCTACATTTTATCTTTGCGGTCAACAGATAATTATTGAGCAGCTTCGTTAAACGTAGTGAGACCACAAAAATAACATGAAGAAATGGACTGTTATTGGGGAGGGGGGCATTAAGGAGGACGTCAATATACAAGTAATGAATAAACCGGGGAAACACTTCTGTTTAAAGTACACGAGTTGAGCTAATAGTGGTACGCCAGTGTCAATCAGGTTGATTTGCTAACAAAAAAATACTTATATGACTTAATGATTTATTCATTAGTTTGTATTTCCCCATATGGTAATGCTCTATTTGGCCTCATAGTCAGGGCTGGGCTGAGGGCACAAGTAACAAAGCCAGTGGGACTGTGGAGAGAGAAGCAATGGAATGACCACTCAGACGTTGTCCATTCATAACCACAAGCCGAGAACTCCCTGTGGTCTTGTATAGATTGAGATGTCTATATACACAATACTCGTCATTTCTGCTACAGATGACTATATACACAATACTCGTCATTTCTGCTACAGATGGCTATACACACATTAGACGTCATTTCTGCTACAGATGGCTATATCCACAATACTCGTCATTTCTGCTACAGATGGCTATATGCACATTAAATACCATTCGACTACAGATGGCTATATACACAATACACTTCGTGTCTGCTTTTAAGTTTAAGATAACTTTCTTTACATTCGACACCATGGACGTTTCATACCTCAAGTTTGTAACTCCGTAAAATTAATGACGTTTTCTGTCACATTTTTACGTCTCTTCAGTTTAACAAAATTAGGAAGAAAAGACCATCCAACTTGATGGCGTGTCTCAACTCCAGGGGCGGATTAAGATTGCACGGGGCCCCTGGCTGCAATCCCAACCGGGGCCCGGTCCAGTCACCTTTATTATCCAATATACTAAGCTGGGGCCCTTAAATCATTGGGGGCCCCTGGCTTTAGCCAAATCAGCACATCCCCCCCCCTTAATCCCTCATAGGTCTCAACTAAACCCTTTATTATAAAAGCGTACCAGAAAGATTGTTACTTCAAACAGAAACACGTCAATGATTGGCGGGCCTGAAGCTGCCACCCATAGGTCCACAGAGAAGGCCATTTAACACTTGTCACACTTACAGCGGTTAGTGTGTGTCACATGTAAGAGGCGATCACATGACGCTATTTGTTGAAAATACCGATTACACCGCCAATATTTCCTCCCTTAGCTTCAATGATTTGTTTTAAACAAGTGGCTCTATCAGTAGTAGTCAAACAATGTTTTCCACGAACCCCTTGAAGCCACATACAAACTCTAAAACGGGGGAGGTTACTATTTTACTCTCGGTGCAGTTGAATTTAATTTTGCCTCAGATAATTTATGAATGCTAATTTGAACTTTAAAAAAAAATAAAAAATTTAAAGTTCGTCAAGTGGCCATTTATAAAATGTGTCTCAGATGATGCCCCAAAATCAATTAAGACCAGGTGGGGTGTCCAATCATGTCCTCCGTCTTTCCTAGGCAAATGTTTACAGTGTATGAGTCTAATACAAATGTCGTGTGGGGGGCCTCCTCTTGGAAGTGGATTTACTACAGTCTGGGTCAGTGGTCATTTCCTCTTGATAAGTAAATATAATCTTTTTAAAAAAAATATTTAAAAAAAAGAATTAAATTTAAATTGTAAACATAAGTTGATGAAACCAATTGATTCGGATTCACAAGACAGCAAGCTTATATGGGGCCGTCTATAAAGTACGTCACGCTATTTTCGACCATTTTGAACTCCCCCCCCCCGTCACTAACTGTCACAAATCTTGGACCTCCCCCCCCCCAAGTACGTCACACTTTCGAACAAAAATGTTGTTTTTTATTAACAAAATAATTAAAATTTAATATAAAACACCGTGACGTCACACATCGCCGGACCCCCCCCCACCCTCCCCCATGTCACAAACTGTCCCACTTTCTTACACCCCCTCCCCCCTCTGGAGCGTTACGTACTTTATGGACGGCCCCTATAATGACGTGGTAACATTGCTAGTTGTTCAAGTTTTAACAATCATCAGTCTTCTTCAGGTGGTGTGTGCACAAAAAGCTTATTATTATTATATTCACGAATCGTTTTCTTTTAATGGTGAGAATCATATTATATTTTATTTCAATTTTTTAAACAATTTTTTTTTAAATTTATGTTAAAGTTTTTAGCCTGCTTAGTCAGCCCACTTAATATACATTTTAATGTATGTATTGACAGTAACCTCACGACTTGTTCCACTCCAGAGATCAACTTGAGAGCCACGATATTAAACCAGTCGCCAGTTTTTTTTTGGTTTGAATAAAATCAACTCGTTAAGAGACAAGTGATGCCGTCATGCAGGACTGTCCTCGCTTGACCTTCCAATTTGGAGAAGACCCACAGGGCCCTGGGTCTGGCGATGGAGGACATTGGCACGTTGAATGGAGGACATCCTGGTCTCAGGGAAAATCCATACTGGCAAGAACGATCTGACCCGCGGTATGAAGAGGAGGGGAGGGTTGGTGGTGGGGCATCATTTCGGGGGGGGGGAATTTATCGGGGTAGGGGGAAGGTATTACTTTATGAAGCAATGTAGTCAAAGCAGTATGTAGATTTCCACTGTAGTAAGATTCTGTAAGGGATTATTGGGAAGGGCTGGCGAGAATACAATGAAAGTATAATGAAGCACTTACGTAGATTTGTAACTGTATTCTCGAGGAGCGAGTCATGTGTTGTCGTGGAGACTCTTGTAGCAGAAGCCTCCTAAATTCAGAGCCGGTATAAAATGTACTCATGTACTATATATTTTTAAAAAAAGAAGCCATATAAATTAGTTAATTATCAGTCATCCATTAAAGAACATCACAATGACTCGTCGATACGTGTACATTGTACCAGTCCACACAATTTATTAATGGACACAATTAGTGGACTTACACTCGACAAGAATAAACCGTTTATTAACTGTAAAATAATCATACGCGTTGTACTAAACAGTGACCAAAGTTAAAGTTTTAAAAAAAGTTTCTACAGAAGCTCAGTTTTACGTGCACCAGTTATCACATCTACTTACTGCCAAAGTAAAATAGCATACGAGAGGCTAGAAATTAACTTTTAATATAATAAATTTTAGCTTTTCGCAGAGGAATGCTTTTGCACTAATATATATTATTTAAACGCTTAAATGGTGTTTGCATGTTTCTCATATGTTCCTATTTCAGCTGTTTGTTGCTGAAGATTGTGTTCAAGAACGATAAAAAGGTTCAACAGGAAATAAAAAGTCCAAATGCTTTACAAATGTTTTTTTAATTAATTAATTTATTTATTTGTGGCTAAACTTCCTCGCCGGATAAACAGCCAAAAAATGATAAGCTAGAGTGTCTCTAAATCCAGATCAACTAATTGTGGATTCAACAAAATTTGACTGGTTTTAATCCCTGGATTGAGATGAGGTTGGTGTGAATGAGGGCTTCAAAGAAGTGGGAACCTAGAGACATAAAATAGATAACGTCAGAATAAATCAATGGCTCCACATAGTCTTTTACTTTATATTTTCATTTATACTGACGCCGCATAATCGTTTCCGTTATATTTTCATCTTTAATAGCTCCAAATAATCATTGGAATTTATATTTTCGTTTATAAGGACTCCACATAATCATTTACTTTATAGTTTAATTCAATGAATAATCTTTTTTTATTTTTAATATTTAAAGATTTGAATTTTTTAACCAATTAAACACCACACTGAGTTCAGCTATATTTCCAACAACTTTCTGTTACATGCCGTTCTGTATCAATGATATATAACAGCATTTCTCGTCTCACAGCCACGGGACTTGTTGCTTTAACGTAACTATCATTGTAATACACCGGTCTGTAAGAGCAGGACTTGTTGCTTTAACGTAACTATCATTGTAATACACCCCGGTCTGTAAGAGCAGGACTTGTTGCTTTAACGTAACTATCATTGTAATACACCCCGGTCTGTAAGAGCAGGACTTGTTGCTTTAACGTAACTTTCATTGTAATACACCCGGTCTGTAAGAGCAGGACTTGTTGCTTTAACGTAACTTTCATTGTAATACACCCGGTCTGTAAGAGCAGGACTTGTTGCTTTAACGTAACTTTAATTGTAATACACCCCGGTCTGTAAGAGCAGGACTTGTTGCTTTAACGTAACTTTCATTGTAATACATCGCTCTGTTTACAGCAAAAATGTCAACACTGGATGATTTGAGTGGCGTAAGAAGGGCGGCACTTGGTTTCTGTACATGAAGGAACTATTTTTTCGCCCTCTGTTTTGTTTTTACTTCATCAGAGGGCGGCAAATACGTTGTAATCGCATGTGGCGGCACTAACCCTAGCCACGTACGCCGCTGAAAGACGCGTAGAGTAGACAGCGGCGTTTCCAGCATCAGTTCCAGGAATAGAGGTCCAGACGTCTGGCATTTATGGTAAAACCCAACCAGTTAATACGCTTGGTTAGCTCCCCTGCTGTGCCGGATTAGGGCAAACCAACAACACCCGACCCGGAGCAAGTCGTGCGCACTGATTTCTGTTGATGACGTGTATTTGGACTCGTGTGGAGTTATTTATTTGTTGAGAGTATGATTGAACCGCTGAATGCTGGAGGGAGTGAGCAGTGAGGAGAAGGTAGGGGTTCAATTGTGCAAACTGGGGCCAAGGCATGAAAAATGGGAGTCGCTGTACTCAACTGTACTGTGTCAGTCGCGGTGTTTCAATGACTCACTTCTCGCAAACGACCTGCTTTAGTTAGGACGCGATAGCCTTCTCCGAGTTACCCCACCAATTTTCTGCTTCTTTCCATCCATTCTCAAAACCCGCGATTTGTGGAGGAGGTACACGAGCGATTATAGACTGAAACAGTGTTCGTGTGTTACGTTTTAAGAGATTGTATTAAGGTTGGTCCACACCTCTCAAATGCTCGCGAGCATTTGATCAAACATCACACGAACGCACTATAAAATACGCCGAAATTGGCGAGCATTTGAGAGGTGTGGACCAACCTTTACCGACTCGATGGTGACAGTTTCACTTCCCAGGACTGTGGCGTTTTGACTTCTCCAACTAGAATCAGCGCTAACGACCGACGATGTATCTACCATGAGGAAACAGTTCTGGCTGATCTCTTTATTTTTTTTTAAAGTAAAGCCCATACTTTGTTTATTAGATACAAGTTGTTGTTGATATAATGTGTTGTATGAGTACAACAGATACAAGTTGTTGTTGATATAATGTGTTGTATGAGTACAACAGATACAAGTTGTTGTTGATATAATGTGTTGTATGAGTACAACAGATACAAGTTGTTGTTGATATAATGTGTTGTATGAGTACAACAGATACAAGTTGTTGTTGATATAATGTGTTGTATGAGTACAACAGATACAAGTTGTTGTTGATATAATGTGTTGTATGAGTACAACAGATACAAGTTGTTGTTGATATAATGTGTTGTATGTGTACAACAGATACAAGTTGTTGTTGATATAATATGTTGTATGTGTACAACAGATACAAGTTGTTGTTGATATAATGTGTTGTATGTGTACAACAGATACAAGTTGTTGTTGATATAATGTGTTGTATGTGTACAACAGATACAAGTTGTTGTTGATATAATATGTTGTATGTGTACAACAGATATCTGGATTAAATCATTTTCAATAGGCCTGTTTGTAATTTGGAGGGACATGTATTTTGAATCCCATTACATATCACGACGTAGTCCTTACAACAGACATCGGATGAATTAGTTGTGTTTTCTCTTCCATTAAATGTCTCAAGTCTTAAAGAATGCAATAAGAGATGACAGGATGACTAGATTGTAAATTAAAATGACTAGTTACATAATGTGAAAATTTGGAGCATTAGCAAGATTAGCTACTTTGACTCTTAACAAAACTACATTGACAATTAACGTGACTTCTTCGACTATTAAAATAACCAATTTGACAATTAACGTGACTTCTTCGACCATTAAAATAACCAATTTGACAATTAACATGACTTTTTTTTACTATCAACATCGCTACTTTGACAACTAACAGGACTGTTTTGACAATTTATCAGGACTATTTTGACAGCAGCGTAGCGTGGGTCTCTGGCCCTATAAAATATATTATAAAGCTTATGTACTGCTGACAGAACGCACGGACTAATACTGTTAGCAATGATCAAAGTAAAAATCCAAGCAATTCAAGGCATAAAATCACCAAGTCAACCGTGAAACGCCTGCTCATGGCACATTTGGTTCCTGTTATTGTAGTTTGTTACTGATCCTTGCGACGGCCGATTTCCTTAAGTCCGATTGGTTTACTCACAGCCGTGCTATGAACGAGACGTGAAGTTCACACGAGGCCGTCTTCTGTGGTACAAGGTACTGTTCACACCATCCATCAGACAGCACCTTCCCACCCTCTCCCCCACATGCCGTAGGCGCAAACCTTCGATTGCGTCGATCGCGTGAGGTGAGGACAAACTTTATATAAACAACTCGGCAGTGGGGGAATGAGTCGGTCAGAGGTCATAACCTTGGCGTATAGATGCGTACAATCAGATTATAACGCAAACTTATAACGATGGCTTATTCTGTCTTTTTACATATGATTTAATCACACTTAATCATAGCTGAAAGCGAGCCAGTGGATTCATTGGCTTTACTAAAAGGACCGATATTGTCGGTGGTGATGGGCCGATGTGGTCAGTGGTGATGGGCTGATATGGTCAGAGGTGATGGGCGTATGGTCGGTGGTGATGGACTTAAGGTCGGTGGTGATGGGCTTAAGGTCAGTGGTGATGGGCTTAAGGTCAGTGGTGATAGGGCGATATGGTCAGTGGTGATGGGCTTATGGTCGGTGGTGATGGGCTTAAGGTCAGTGGTGATAGGGCAAGATGGTCGGTGGTGATGGGCCGATATGGTCGGTGGTGATGGGCCGATATGGTCGGTGGTGATAGGCCGATATGGTCAGTGGTGATAGGTCTATATGGTCAGTGGTAATAGACCGATCTGGTCTGTGGTAATATGCCTATATAGTCAATTGCAGCAGTATGTAGATCATCAATTGAATGTTATTAAGGCTGGAAATGCACATTTTTAAAAAGTCAAGCCGTGCCGTTTAATTCCTAATTCCTATGCACACTGTGGTCAACGTCTCGTGATTGGACACACGACCCCAAGAACATGACAAGATCAACTTTAGGCTTCGGGTAGTTGGAGAAAAGACACGCCTTTCTTCCAGGTGACGTGCTCTTTTCGTTATTTTTCTCTGCGGGGAAACCCGAATCTATGGTTACGGAGCTGTACAATCTCCATCAACAACTTTAAATTATAGTGTTGACCTGTGCAACTCAGACTCCTGCTATTTTTAGAATGCACATTCATTATGGTCGACAACAGGGTGTGCTCATAGCAGAGTGCCCCACTGGGATAAGGGTAGCAGTCATTTTGACTCGCGGTTCTATATTTAAAGTCCCTTTACACTTAAATGCTGTTGTTTTTCATTGATAAAGATTAAAGGTAGTAGAACAGTTATAAAACAACATTCCAGGCATAATTTTTGGAGTGCAACACTTAGACCTAGGCCATCTGTTACGTTTAAAAATTTACTAAACGCCAAATAACTTATGCAAATGCTGAATCTCTTCGACTGTCTTATGTTGGTGTATTATATCCTAGTGGTCATAGAGAAATCAATGTAAACATCTGGCGTATCAACCTTTTTTTTAAATTTGCAGATTGGGGGGGGGGAACAAATAAGCATAATTGGAAACGGTTTATATTGCCCAAAAATTAGAATAAACTGTTATATAAGGGTATCATGAACTAGTAGTTGTTGTTTTTGTCTTTTCCTTATTTCATTTTATTCACCTTCATATTCATAAGCTCATGCAATGTCATTAAACTGTAGAGCGATTCAAAACAAAGACATTGGGAAAACGAGTGTCAGGACGAAGCAACAACATCCGATTTCCCCTTAAAAAGAAGCATCAGAAGTAGACGATTATGGAGAGCGCGATCCAAAACTGCATAAACAGCGGTCACATAGTGGGTACTGAATATTGAAGCCATCAGACGACAGACAACCTGCACTAACGGCGGTCCCTGACTTGGTGACGAATGGCCCCAAAAAATGGTGCAGAAATTTGACAATAGACAACAACCCGCTTGTCTGGGCTAGTGTCTTAACATTGGACAGGACTGAAGAGCAGACGATAGCTAGCAGACTTGATTAACTTAAATTTTGTGGGAATATTTTTTTTTCAATACGAAAACCTATTTGAATAAAAATAAATAATCCAGTAAATTGCGTTGAGCTATGTTCACTTTAAGCTGCGCAGCCGCGCAGATATCCGACAGACGCCGCGCAGCAGTCTGGAATTGCCGCGCAACAAATTTTGATAGGAATAACATAATAAACACGTATGTGTGTGTGCACAAAAAAGAATACTGTGCAACTTTGCAGACGAGTTTGTTATTTTGCACACTGACCAGCGAAACTTAGAGGGAGATTGGCAGCTAATTAGTTCAAATTGGGTGGGAAAACGTATAAATGACACATCATGTCGATTTACGGGCTTTTATTGATCAGCTATTACAGAGTTGTTGTTTTTTTAAATTTTTAATCAATTTTTAAATTTAAAAAAAATAATTAAAAACTGTGTAGACTGTAGATATTCATAACGGTATAAGTTAAATGACGATAACAATTCGAATGGGAAGAAGCCTGAAAATAACACGCCACAACAATTTTTTGGTAACGCCGATCTAGTGGTTCATCTAACACCCCGGAGAAATGGCCCAAATCTGCAAGTTTGGTTTTTATGAGCTAGGAGACTTTAAAATGTATCTCATTTCAAGGCATCATGCGTAAGAAATTAGGTAAAACTTCAAATTATTATTTCATTAATTTCAGTATACATGTGGGCATTTCAAGTAGAACATATTCGCAGTTGAAACGACAGCTTTCTGCAGTCATAACAACGAGACCGCCCCCCCCCCAACCCTCTTTGCGGTGCTTGCGAAAAGGAATGATTTGATTTCTTTGAGTAATGGAACAGGGCAAGCCGATGTAATCAAACGCAATGCCTGGTGCCCACGCCCACCCTTAAAGCGTTAGCGATACACAAGGAGTGCGGGCTGCGATTGCTTTTCTTGTGTGGAGCCGTTTCCCTATAATAAAAGTAAGGAGAGTATCAGCATGCAAGCCCTACAGCCGGGTTCTCATCGTGAGAAGGGTAAAACAACATCGTCAACAACTCCATCTAAAGCGAATGTACCTCGGCGGTGTGTGCTATTATGTATATCAACCAGTGGCGTCACTAGGGGGCTGCGGTGGGGGCGGGCCGCCCCGGGTGACACCATCACAAGGGGTGACACCAAAACGTTAAATTCTGCATGTTCCCGTTATTTGACACTTAACGATTCAGAGGAGTTCTATGGGGTAAGTCTTGAGGGGGCGACACCATGAGCTACCGCCCGGGTGACACCAACCCTAGTGACGCCTCTGATATCAACTGACACATTTTTAAAAGAAAATTATTGATATAATAATGTTTAACATTCAGACACACATTAGACAAGGGTTGTGCGTCAACATCAAATTACATCACACAAAGAGGAATATATGTGGACCGCCCTAGAAGCAAGGGTAAATGACAGGGATAAGCGCATGTATACGGAACAAAAATGTTTGACGGCCACATGTTTTATTTTTGTAAACATTGAGCTCAAAGACGTTGAAAGAAATAAAAAATAATAAAACTTGAAAAAAAAAGTGTTGATGCCAAAGATTTGATGAAGATAATACAACAGTTCAACCATTTTAGAAACATTTTTAAACCCTTAAATCCGTATACTAAAGGCATTGGGCGAATCAAAAGTGAAAATACAAGTTGAAGAGCGACACCAGATAATTTTTCTGATCAGAATAAATTGTTAATTATGAATTCAATTTATATATATATATATATCTTATATTACCCATATAGACGCTCCTTCTATGCAGAAGATAATTGCGTCCACAGACCATGACAGATGATCTGTTGGCAAGTGATGCAGCGTTCACAGGCCACGGCTTTGTGGATTCCACGCATTACCCAGCCGCCTAACTAGTGTTAGGTACCCATTCGGAGCTGGGTGACTCAGGGACGCCCTAGGCCCCGGGAACAAATCCTTGCCTTTCGACCACCGCTCGATATATATATTTGTTAACCTTCTTAAGACTGATTTCTCCAGTTGCACATTCAGATTCAGGGGTTTCTTAGATTTAATGTTCAGATGGCATCGTATTAGATTTAATGTTCAGATGGCATCGTATTAGATTTAATGTTCAGATGGCATCGTCCAAGTTCCAAAACGTTTAAAGAATAGAAAAACATTTGGAACTTGTGGGAATAGGTTTAAATCCACAGTTTATAATTCTTCTTTATCCGTTACCATTCCAGTAATCTAAAACTTTAGTGGCGTACAGTAGGTCAGAGCCCCCTGGGACGGGCCATGACAAGGTCTTTAGTTATAACCACTTTTAAAAAATCCAAACCCCACGCAGTGTTTAAAATATTGCATATTGCGGTGCCGCATGTTTTTTTAAAAATTAAAATACCCCACTAACTACCTACCCCAATAAAAACACAACTTTTTTCTAAAGGATATTAATTTAATCACCAGTTCAAAAAAAATTCATCTTATATTCAATCAATGTAAATTAGCTCCAATTCAAAGTTCAAACTGCTTTGAATATTGAATAACACCTGAAGTAATAACGACTAGCGCTGTTAATGTGCGAAAGTTGAAACAGCTGTTAGAAATAAACAGTTATGTCATGTTAGTCCTTCAAACATTCTACTAAAATTGTGTGAAAGATAAATATTAATTGTAACACTTGGATGTTAAAAAACTGATAAGAAAATAGGTCACAAAATATTTTCTCTCACAAGATACGGTTAAGTGTAAATGGTTTCTATATTTAATATTTACATATAATCACTTGTTGCACCTTGTATTGTTCATGGCATGCTTATAACTTATTACCTAATGATGGGTAAAGAAACGAAACAAAATAAGTACATTACCTCCATGGTCCTATTACAATAAATTCCGGAGCAAATCTGTTTACACAAATTCCTCACAAACTTTTTTATTTGCTATCAAAAGCAAAATATTCCACACTGCTAAAAAGACCAGCGTTCTGGATAACCGACGACTGATTTCTGAACAGTTTGCATCTCTCTCTCTTAGCTTAGATAAAAACTTGGATCAGCGCCATCTACTGAGTATTGGAGCCGGGTCGATGCAAGGGGCCATTCATTACTAACTATAACCTTCCAAATAATGGTAAAAAGTGTAGGCATTCAACAAAAATTGAATTTATTTATTTAATAGTAAACATTTTATAAAAGTATTTATTGGGGTATATTAAGAATCATTTTTGTCATTTGAATTTTTAACAAGTAACAATTTTAATTTTAAAATAAAATCCTATCCATTATTTACCATATTAACGAAATAGTTTCACAATGGCGGATCATGATAATGTGAACGCACAGGTACTGAAGACGTTAATGTCAACAACAAAAAAGATCAAAATAATTATACATACTTATAAAGTTAATAACTTAATATAATATTAATAAAAATTTCTTAAAATTTAATCTACAAATACAAGTGGGATATTTTCGGTAATGCGTATTTTTTGTTTAAAAACGGTTATGTCTAATTAATTTTATTAATTCAAGACAAATGTTAAATGTTGAAATGACTCAAATTCTCAAATGTAAATTTTAAATAAGTTAATAAGACTAGAGTCAACTCCTTCTATTTTGTCTAGCTTGTTAAAATAGTCAGATCAAACTTACTACATATTTACTTAACTACTGCTCACCAGTTGTTTTATCATATTTTATGATCATATTTAATTTTGAATCTAAAAATTGTAATTTATATTTTAGTAATGTTCATAAGAACATGCAATTTTAAGTATGAATCATGAAATGCCTATGTCACATTCATATCTCAGAATGTCTGTTTTAAAATTTATTGTTACATTTTTTTAATACACACAAACAAAACGTTGAAATTGAAAAATTTCATTCAAATGACCTGTTCTAAAGTTGAATTTAAATGTTTGAAGTTATGACAGTGATGGTTTTATTTTATTCATAATTCTAACCTGTATGTAGTGTTAAAGTATGTGTAACCTTGTAAAAATCCACTCTACACAACTTGATGAGCACCCATGTCAACAAGGCTAATTCATATACATTACTTCTTATCAAAGCTAAACTCTCTCCTCCCTAAAATTCAAAATTAAATCGAAGTGTCTACGGACACCGCGGCGGTGCACCCAGCTAAACCATCGTCCTTGGCCTGCTTACACCGCCGCGGTGTACCTAGTTAAACCATTGGTTTTAGCCTAGGTACACCGCGGCTAAAAATTGAGACGATTTCACTATATTAAGGCTAAAAGTGTGTAATCCCTATGCTAATAAACAGTAGACCTTAAATAATCAATGTATTTATGCAATTTTTAATTACTGAATGTTTAAAAAAAACTATTTTGGTCACCATTCCAGGGTAATTAGTTATAGGTTTTAAAAACCAAATTATTTCATGAGCAGTTCCGGTCGAATGGTAAAGCACAGTGAATTAGCAGTTACGGTGATGGAATATTTTTTTAAAAAATTATTATTTTTATTTTAAAACCACAATGAGGGTGCTCGCAAAAAATGTTTTATACTACGTGAAAATCCAAGTATCAATTAAGCATTCACCCCCCCCCCTTTTTTTTCCAAAAAAAAAGGCATGTCTTATCTTTTGTGTTACAGTTACAGACTCTACTTCTATTTCTACACAGTCTTACGCCTATGCATGCTTTAATATTTAATGGATTGATGTTAAGTATTTCATTTTTGTTAGAGTTTTAAATTAAAAAATTTGATTGTATGTTGGATTTCGTAGATAGTTTAGTTTAGGCGACTCATTCCATACCCAACTTCGAGCGAAACGGGAACGAAAATCGCTATGAGTTTGATCGTTCATACTGCTACGGAAAGGTGTTTCTATCACCATCGCTATGAGTATGACCCTATGGCGGATTAAGGGGGGCCTGAACGGGCTAAAGCCAGGGGCCCCCGATGATTTAGGGCCCCCAAACTTAGCATATTTTATAATAAATGTGGACAAATGTATGCATGAATTGCTGAGAATATGATAAATTAATAAAATCTCATCTGTTAAAATGATCTCTTTTCCGACACGATAGTCTTAGCAGTCAAAAAACCTGATTTGATAGGCTCAATAACAGAAATTATTAAAGAATGTTATATATATATTTAAAATTGACAACGATAGTTGAGTTCTCGTGGCCGAATGAGATGTACTAAGGCTTGTAGTGCAAGCGTTGGCGGGATCGATCCCAGGCTGGGGTGTGATTTTTTTTTCCATGTGTTGTTTAATATTATAAATTGTCTTTTACACTCAATTTTAGGATACCGGCAAAAAGTTATTTCTTCGAATTCGGTTTTTGCATGAATAATCATTTTGGATGAATATTTACAAGTTACAGTCTTATATTAGCTGCTTGCAATCATTTTATCTAAAGGTACACTGGCTGGATAGGGCCCCAGTTTGAATTGCAGCCAGGGGCCCCGTGCAGTCTTAATCCGCCCCTGGTATGACCCCTATGTTTAACAAAAGGATTGTATTAGTATTAGAGTATCTGTTTGTCTCATTGACTAGCTAAATCTAAAAGTAGAGAACACGTTGTTTTCCACCCGACCCCTCCCCCATTATAATAGTATAGTATAGGTAAATACCCCAAACACAATAAATTTTGCGTTGAATGGAAATTTTATAATCCCCTATTAAATCTAAATAGTTTTGAAATTTGAGTATTTGCAAGCAATACCAGAGTGGTGGCAGTGGTGAAAGCGCTAAGGCTGTCCATTAATTATCTCAACAAATTATTGGCGATTTTTACCTCCCCCTCCCCCTTGTCAACAACTTGTCAAACTTCCATAGTCATAGACACCGATAAAAAAATTACGTCAACATTTGATTACCCCCCCCCACCAACAAAAACTATAATAAAATACATATAAAATATAATGTAACAATATATATTTTATCTATTTTATTAGATATTTTAAATAGACTAGTTTACAACTTTTAGCTAATGCGTAATTTATTCACATCTATGCTTAATTATGGGTAAGGTATCATTTTCTATTAACTTTTATATTTCTATTTTTAACCGCGGTGTACCTAGCCCTGACAAAATGCTTTGGCTAGGTTCACCGCCGCGGTGTACGCAGGCCTATAGCTAGGTACACCGCCGCAGTGTACGTAATGCCGGCCAAATTAAATTGTCCATATATAGATTAATAGATTTTTTTAAAAAGATTCTGTAAGAATAAAATATTACACTAAGAAAATAATGTATGAATAAATATATAAGTCATATTAAATTGAATATATTATATTGGTTCTTTTAAATTAAACTTTTTTGTAGACCTATATAACACCGTATTACAGGGAAATGATTTTTCAATTTTAAATTCTTCGTCATCCTCTTGTATTAGAACAAACAAAATCATTTGTCCTTTACCACAAGCAAAGATATTGTATAAACTTTATTGTATTTATATCAATTATAAATACCACTTAAATATATCTGAAGCTTTATATTTATAGGAACATAAAAATGATGATGAGACTGAGAAAAAAGTTGTTATTCCAACTTCTGCTCCAATCAATAGTCGCCCAAAAAAAGGTGAAATAATCTTTAATACTTAGGTAGAATTATATTCATGACATTTTTTAATGCTGTATGGTTCATTATTATGAAACATTTTTTTAAAACAAATTTTAGATTAATTTTACTATGCCTATGAGGGAAAAAAGAAATTAAAATTGTATTAAATTTTAAATCATGTTATTTTAATGGAAACTTCATTTTTGTAATTTTAAAGCACCAGAGATTCCAGTATTTGAAAGACGCAATTGGTTAATCCATCTACATTATGTGAGAAAAGAATTTGAAACATGCAAAGTTCTGATTCGAGAACAGCTTGCTGAGTCTGGTGGCATGTGTGAATATGCTCTTTATGTTCAAGGTGAGTTTTACTATTATTGTCATTACTTTTATAATTTTTCATTCCGCTAGTTCAAGTAACATTCAAGATAGTATTATTGAGACTAAATTCAGTTGAGTAATTGGATTACTTAAGACATGATACAGAATGGTTGAAATATATAGCAAGACAATGACTTGTAAGGTTGGTAGTTTGAAAAATAAAATAATGGGTTTTTAAAAAATGATGACTGTCTGGGTATTAAAAACCAGTGATGATTTTAGTATTGGTTTATGAAATCCCAAAGGTTTAATTCTGAGGCAAGAGGGCAAGATACAAGAATCACTAGATGTGTTCCAGACTTGCACTGTACTTAACATGCAGAATCCAGAAAATCTCAAACAAACGGCACGTTCATTGTAAGTATTGATTGCTGATCGGATAGTTATTTTCTGTGACCTTTAAAATAAATACATGTTATTGTTTGAATTTCTATAAGTCAGGGTGGAGAAGTTACTGTTGGTTTTTTAAAATTTAACATACATGTCACCCTGTACAGTTAACCTGTACTTTGTATTTGTGAAAGTAATAATAGTAATAATAACATGAGAATATAGGGCAGTATCCCTGGTCCTTGGCTCACCATGCTTCACATAAAAATGAAGAAAAATGTATATATTAAATCAAAAACATTCATAATCCAACAAATGTTTACAAGTTTTTATATGGATTTTTTATTTTGAAAAAAAAATTCACAAGATATTGCATTAATCAGTGATGGTTAACAAAAGCTAAAAACCTATGTCTTTTTAAAATAACATTTAACCTAAAGTCTGGGACTGATGGGTCTGGTGGGCATACTAAATTCAGGTGTGTGCGAATATAGATACTTTGCATGGTTTTGTTGAGACCTTTAGCAAATATAACATCATTGTAATTAGTAATTATTTGGAATAGTAAACCATGAATACTCATCCATTAATGCATTTGGTATAATGACTTTCGATTTTTCACATATCCTCTAAACTATATAGAAAAAACAACTATCTACATTATCTCCCAACCATGGTACAAAGACTCAAAATCTGATGCAAATCAGATTGAAAAACAAACTATTTTCATTTAAAAGATGCAATTTCTTAAGTTGTACATACTTTAAAAAAAATTATTTTCTTGTGTGTATTTTTAAAGTGTTTTTGGGACTTTAAAACATATTTTGATCTAAATAAGTTGATATATATAATATAATATGAACATTTCATTGATCACTATTAAGAATAGGATCCCATATTTTTCTGGATTTTTTATAAACTTCAAATTTTCAAAATTTAATTCTTTTCCATTGCTGTTTTTACCAAGCTCCGTTCTATTTCAAATCAATTTCAATTGTGTTTTGTTATCTGTATCTTATGAGTCTCTTCTCTATCTTATAAATCATTTATTTATCTTATTAAGCTCATTTCTTTATCTTATTAACTCTTTTTCTCCGGAACAACGCTACCATCGTTGATTTTAAAAATGCCGTTTTTGACGCAGCAACAATGCCAGCGTTGATTTATTAAAACTAAATTTTTTCGTTTCTTTCCTTAACAATTAAACGAAAATTAGTTTTAATGTAACCTAGAATGATTTCCCTTGAATAAAAAGTCGGAAATTCTTTGTTTGAATGTATTTTCACCACAAAAGAACCGTTTGAAAGGCTTGTTTTTATTTTCGTTTTTATGTTTGTTTACAAACATGGATATTCAACCAAGGCATCTGCTAATCGATATATTATTTTAAATACTACGATGATGAACAAGAAAAAGGTATTCTTTTTAATTATGATTTACATAGGAAATTTAAATTCCAGATGAATGATACGCCTAGTACTAGTAGTTGTAGTGAAATTGACAATGAAGTTGACAAGTCATCAGTAGATTAACAACAAGCCCCGCCCACTTCTCAAATGCCTTGATGAACTGATAATATCTCTACTACAAATAATAATATAGACAATGTAGAGTCTAATTTGAAAGCTGTTAAACATTTTCACTAAAATTAAGTGCAATTTTAAATAGAATTTAAAATAATATCTAGTTGCAATACACAGTATAGCTTCCAGTTCCATTGTAAACATTTCAATTTTCCAATTATTTTCCTGTATGGGTGACCATGTATAATGAGCTCTTATTTTTTTATTTTTTTGTGTTTTTAATGTGAAATTATTTTTGTTTGCTGTAAATATGAATATAGTTCAGATAAAACACCATTTTATTACATTTTGGATAAAAATCTAAATTTTTATGACTTTGAAAGAGGTTTTGTAAAACAAATGTTGTGTGTTTTTATTTATTTATTTTATTTTCAAAAAAACAAAATCATATTATTTTATTAAAATAAAGTCATAAGTCTGTGATGCCTGAAAACTTCATTCTTTTCCCTTTAATTCAATACCAAATATATCATTATCTGTTAAATAATTAAAAAGTTATTAAAATTTTAAGTTAGCATGGTAGCCCGCGACAAATTTCTAGAATAGATAATTCCGTCAGAATGAGGAAAATAATTCCGGAGAAAAAGAGTTAATTTATGTTCAGTTTCTCATCATGCTCTGTTCTGTATTTCCAGATTCTTACTGGCCAGGCACAAGGCTGCCATTGATGTATACAATCAAGCTGCCACTATCAGCGAAAGAGACTGGGTTGGTTTTTTGTGCCCTTCTGAGATTCATGCTTTTATTTTTTAAATAAGATATTGAACTTTATATGCTTTACATGTCACATATTTTTAAAGAAAAATATAATGAAAATGGTTATTAGAGGTTGCAGTGTCAAATTGTATAGATGTTTTAGTTATTTTGTTTTTTTATTTAAGTTTTAAAAAGCCCTAACTTTCAATTTTTGTAGGAGATTTTTCACAATCTAGGAGTCTGCTACATGTACCTCAGAGAGTACACAAAGGTCAGTTTTATTGTTAGGTAACATATCCTAGTTGTTTATTGTTATGTAACATTTCCTTGTTTTTTTATTGTTAGGTAACTTTTCCAAGTTATTACTGAAGTTTTTGCATATTGTCCGGGAAGGAGGTGAATAGAATCTTCTAAGACAAAAGTGAACTTTGTCTTGACAACCTATTTAACCCTTTAATATTTTTTTAAAAATAAGTGGTAGGGCATCTGATTATGATTTATTATTATGTTACAAAATACTAATAAATGATTATTTTGTAAATCCATTCCTTTGCCGTAAAAGTTAATTTGGCATAGGTGATTAAAAATCTATGACCAATTGACACACAAAAATTATCAAATGTTAAAGGTCAATGAATTATTTCAGTGAGTCAATGAATTATTTCAGTGGGTCAATGAATTATTTCAGTGAGTCAATGAATTATTTCAGTGAGTCAATGAATTATTTCAGTGAGTCAATGAATTATTTCAGTGAGTCAATGAATTATTTCAGTGAGTCAATGAATTATTTCAGTGAGTCAATGAATTATTTCAGTGAGTCAATGGATTATTTCAGTGAGTCAATGAATTATTTCAGTGAGTCAATGGATTATTTCAGTGAGTCAATGAATTATTTCAGTGAGTCAATTGTTTATTTCAAATACTCAATGAATTATTTCAGTGGGTCAATGAATTATTTCAGTGGGTCAATGAATTATTTCAGTGGGTCAATGAAATATTTCAGTGAGTCAATGGATTATTTCAGTGAGTCAATGAATTATTTCAGTGAGTCAATGAGTTATTTCAGTGAGTCAATGAACTATTTCAGTGGGTCAATGAATTATTTCAGTGGATCAATGAATTATTTCAGTGAGTCAATGAATTATTTCAGTGAGTCAATGAATTATTTCAGTGAGTCAATGAATTATTTCAGTGGGTCAATGAATTATTTCAGTGAGTCAATGAATTATTTCAGTGAGTCAATGAATTATTTCAGTGAGTCAATGAATTATTTCAGTGAGTCAATGAATTATTTCAGTGAGTCAATGAATTATTTCAGTGAGTCAATGAATTATTTCAGTGAGTCAATGAATTATTTCAGTGAGTCAATGATTATTTCAGTGAGTCAATGAATTATTTCAGTGGGTCAATGAATTATTTCAGTGAGTCAATGAATTATTTCAGTGAGTCAATGAATTATTTCAGTGGGTCAATGAATTATTTCAGTGAGTCAATGAATTATTTCATTGAGTCAATGGATTATTTCAGTGAGTCAATGAATTATTTCAGTGAGTCAATTGTTTATTTCAAATACTCAATGAATTATTTCAGTGGGTCAATTAATTATTTCAGTGGGTCAATGAATTATTTCAGTGGGTAAATGAAATACTTCAGTGAGTCAATGGATAATTTCAGTGAGTCAATGAATTATTTCAGTGAGTCAATGAGTTATTTCAGTGGGTCAATGAACTATTTCAGTGGGTCAATGAATTACTTCAATGGATCAATGAAATATTTCAGTGAGTCAATGTATTATTTCAGTGATTCAATGAATTATTTTAGTGGGTCAATGACTTATTTCAGTGGGTCAATGAATTATTTCAGTGACTCAATGAATTATTTCAGTGACTCAATGAATTATTTCAGGAAGTCAATGAATTATTTCAGTGGGTGTCAATGAATTATTTCAGTGAGTCAATGGATTATTTCAGTGAGTCAATGAATTATTTCAGTGAGTCAATGAATTATTTCAGTGAGTCAATGAATTATTTCAGTGAGTCAATGAATTATTTCAGTGAGTCAATGATTATTTCAGTGAGTCAATGAATTATTTCAGTGGGTCAATGAACTATTTCAGTGGGTCAATGAACTATTTCAGTGGGTCAATGAATTATTTCATTGAGTCAATGTATTATTTCAGTGATTCAATGAATTATTTCAGTGGGTCAATGAATTATTTCAGTGAGTCAATGAATTATTTCAGTGGGTCAATGAATTATTTCAGTGAGTCAATGAATTATTTCAGTGAGTCAATGAATTATTTCAGTGAGTCAATGAATTATTTCAGTGGGTCAATGAAATATTTCAGTGAGTCAATGGATTATTTCAGTGAGTCAATGAATTATTTCAGTGAGTCAATGTATTATTTTAGTGATTCAATGAATTATTTCAGTGGGTCAATGAATTATTTCAGTGAGTCAATGAATTATTTCAGTGAGTCAATGGATTATTTCAGTGAGTCAAAGAATTATTTCATTGAGTCAATGGATTATTTCAGTGAGTCAATGAATTATTTCAGTGAGTCAATTGTTTATTTCAAAGTACTCAATGAATTATTTCAGTGGGTCAATTAATTATTTCAGTGGGTCAATGAATTATTTCAGTGGGTAAATGAAATACTTTCAGTGAGTCAATGGATAATTTCAGTGAGTCAATGAATTATTTCAGTGAGTCAATGAGTTTATTTCAGTGGGTCAATGAACTATTTCAGTGGGTCAATGAATTACTTCAATGGATCAATGAATTATTTCAGTGAGTCAATGAATTATTTCAGTGATGTCAATGAATTATTTCAGTGGGTCAATGAATTATTTCAGTGAGTCAATGAATTATTTCAGTGAGTCAATGAATTATTTCAGTGAGTCAATGAATTATTTCAGTGAGTCAATGAATTATTTCAGTGAGTCAATGAATTATTTCAGTGAGTCAATGAATTATTTCAGTGAGTCAATGGATTATTTCAGTGAGTCAATGAATTATTTCAGTGGGTCAATGAATTATTTCAGTGGGTCAATGAATTATTTCAGTGGGTCAATGAATTATTTCAGTGAGTCAATGTATTATTTCAGTGAGTCAATGAATTATTTCAGTGGGTCAATGAATTATTTCAGTGAGTCAATGAATTACTTCAGTGGGTCAATGAAATATTTCAGTGAGTCAATGAATTATTTCAGTGAGTCAATGAATTATTTCAGTGAGTCAATGAATTATTTCAGTGAGTCAATGAATTATTTCAGTGGGTCAATGAATTATTTCAGTGAGTCAATGGATTATTTCAGTGAGTCAATGAATTATTTCAGTGAGTCAATGTATTATTTCAGTGATTCAATGAATTATTTCAGTGGGTCAATGAATTATTTCAGTGAGTCAATGAATAATTATATCTCTCTCTTTTCCTCCTCCTTCCGTTATTTTTTTTTGTCGTTTTTTGTTCGTGTCTGATTCCGTTTTTTTGTTTATTATGTTGTTGTTGAGAGAGATATAATTCATTGACTCACTGAAATAATTCATTGACCCACTGAAATAATTCATTGACTCACTGAAATAATACATTGACTCACTGAAATAATTCATTGACTCACTGAAATAATCCATTGACTCACTGAAATATTTCATTGACCCACTGAAAGTAATTCATTGACTCACTGAAATAATTCATTGACTCACTGAAATAATTCATTGACTCACTGAAATAATTCATTGACTCACTGAAATATTTCATTGACCCACTGAAGTAATTCATTGACTCACTGAAATAATTCATTGACCCACTGAAATAATTCATTGACTCACTGAAATAATTCATTGACTCACTGAAATAATTCATTGACCCACTGAAATAGTTCATTGACCCACTGAAATAATTCATTGACCCACTGAAATAATTCATTGACTCACTGAAATAATTCATTGACTCACTGAAATAATTCATTGACTCACTGAAATAATTCATTGACTCACTGAAATAATTCATTGACTCACTGAAATAATTCATTGACTCACTGAAATAATTCATTGAGTCACTGAAATAATTCATTGACCCACTGAAATAAGTCATTGACCCACTAAAATAATTCATTGAATCACTGAAATAATACATTGACTCACTGAAATATTTCATTGATCCATTGAAGTAATTCATTGACCCACTGAAATAGTTCATTGACCCACTGAAATAACTCATTGACTCACTGAAATAATTCATTGACTCACTGAAATTATCCATTGACTCACTGAAGTATTTCATTTACCCACTGAAATAATTCATTGACCCACTGAAATAATTAATTGACCCACTGAAATAATTCATTGAGTATTTGAAATAAACAATTGACTCACTGAAATAATTCATTGACTCACTGAAATAATCCATTGACTCAATGAAATAATTCTTTGACTCACTGAAATAATCCATTGACTCACTGAAATAATTCATTGACTCACTGAAATAATTCATTGACCCACTGAAATAATTCATTGAATCACTAAAATAATACATTGACTCACTGAAATAATTCATTGACTCACTGAAATAATCCATTGACTCACTGAAATATTTCATTGACCCACTGAAGTAATTCATTGACTCACTGAAATAATCCATTGACTCACTGAAATAATTCATTGACTCACTGAAATATTTCATTGACCCACTGAAGTAATTCATTGACTCACTGAAATAATTCATTGACCCACTGAAATAATTCATTGAATCACTGAAATAATACATTGACTCAATGAAATAATTCATTGACCCACTTAAATAGTTCATTGACCCACTGAAATAGTTCATTGACCCACTGAAATAATTCATTGACTCACTGAAATAATCCATTGACTCACTGAAATAATTCATTGACTCACTGAAATAATTCATTGACTCACTGAAATAATTCATTGACTCACTGAAATAATCCATTGACTCACTGAAATAATTCATTTGACTCACTGAAATAATTCATTGACTTCACTGAAATAATTCATTGACTCACTGAAATAATTCATTGACTCACTGAAATAATTCATTGACCCACTGAAATAAGTCATTGACCCACTGAAAATAATTCATTGAATCACTGAAATAATACATTGACTCACTGAAATATTTCATTGATCCATTGAAGTAATTCATTGACCCACTGAAATAGTTCATTGACCCACTGAAATAACTCATTGACTCACTGAAATAATTCATTGACTCACTGAAATTATCCATTGACTCACTGAAGTATTTCATTTACCCACTGAAATAATTCATTGACCCACTGAAATATTAATTGACCCACTGAAATAATTCATTGAGTATTTGAAATAAACAATTGACTCACTGAAATAATTCATTGACTCACTGAAATAATCCATTGACTCAATGAAATAATTCATTGACTCTCTGAAATAATTCATTGACCCACTGAAATAATTCATTGAATCACTGAAATAATACATTGACTCAATGAAATAATTCATTGACCCACTTAAATAGTTCATTGACCCACTGAAATAGTTCATTGACCCACTGAAATAATTCATTGACTCACTGAAATAATCCATTGACTCAATGAAATAATTCTTTGACTCACTGAAATAATTCATTGACTCACTGAAATAATCCATTGACTCACTGAAATAATTCATTGACTCACTGAAATAATTCATTGACTCACTGAAATAATTCATTGACTCACTGAAATAATTCATTGACTCACTGAAATAATTCATTGACATCACTGAAATAATTCATTGACTCACTGAAATAATTTCATTGATCCATTGAAGTAATTCATTGACCCACTGAAATAGTTCATTGACCCACTGAAATAATCATTGACTCACTGAAATAATTCATTGACTCACTGAAATTATCCATTGACTCACTGAAGTATTTCATTTACCCACTGAAATAATTCATTGACCCACTGAAATAATTAATTGACCCACTGAAATAATTCATTGAGTATTTGAAATAAACAATTGACTCACTGAAATAAATTCATTGACTCACTGAAATAATCCATTGACTCAATGAAATAATTCTTTGACTCACTGAAATAATCCATTGACTCACTGAAATAATTCATTGACTCACTGAAATAATTCATTGACCCACTGAAATAATTCATTGAATCACTAAAATAATACATTGACTCACTGAAATAATTCATTGACTCACTGAAATAATCCATTGACTCACTGAAATATTTCATTGACCCACTGAAGTAATTCATTGACTCACTGAAATAATCGATTGACTCACTGAAATAATTCATTGACTCACTGAAATATTTCATTGACCCACTGAAGTAATTCGTTGACTCACTGAAATAATTCATTGACCCACTGAAATAATTCATTGAATCACTGAAATAATACATTGACTCAATGAAATAATTCATTGACCCACTGAAATAGTTCATTGACCCACTGAAATAGTTCATTGACCCACTGAAATAATTCATTGACTCACTGAAATAATCCATTGACTCAATGAAATAATTCTTTGACTCACTGAAATAATCCATTGACTCACTGAAATAATTCATTGACTCACTGAAATAATCCATTGACTCACTGAAATAATTCATTGACACCCTGAAATAATTCATTGACTTCCTGAAATAATTCATTGACTCACTGAAATAATTCATTGAGTCACTGAAATAATTCATTGACCCACTGAAATAAGTCATTGACCCACTAAAATAATTCATTGAATCACTGAAATAATACATTGACTCACTGAAATATTTCATTGATCCATTGAAGTAATTCATTGACCCACTGAAATAGTTCATTGACCCACTGAAATAACTCATTGACTCACTGAAATAATTCATTGACTCACTGAAATTATCCATTGACTCACTGAAGTATTTCATTTACCCACTGAAATAATTCATTGACCCACTGAAATAATTAATTGACCCACTGAAATAATTCATTGAGTATTTGAAATAAACAATTGACTCACTGAAATAATT